>APFE031295570.1:105926-129172 GCA_000404065.3 Pinus taeda
CAAGGGAGATTTCTGGACAAGAAGGAGAAAGAGGCAGCAGTTTGGCACACATACCAGGCAACTCTTCAGCAAAATCAGAATAGCAGAAAGATAAGCAGAACAACAGCAAGAACGAGCAGAAAAAGCTGATTTTTTTGTTGAAAACTCAGAAGTTTCCAGGTGGTCCGTTGGGCTAAAAACGGATAAGTTTGCTTGCTGAAGAAATTATTTTGCTGTAATTTTTTGTTGAAATTTTCTTGTTGTAAAAAGACATTTTTCAGAAATAAAGAAGAGCTCTCAAACTGGTTTTCCCCAAGAGTTGTAGGCGGTTTTTCCAGGGTCACGTTGACCAAAAATATCAGTGTTTTAATGTGTTTTAATGGCTGTTTATTACTGGTGATTTTTATTTCTGCAACTTCCAGCATTCTGTAAATTTTCCAGAATTTGTGTTTTCAGCAAAATTTATTTTTCCAGCTTGTTGAATGTATGGTTATGGGAAAGGGCATTTAACTACATGGGAGAAATAAGGAGAAACTGGAAACTGGGGTGGGAAAACAAAAATTTTAACAGGACCAACAAGACAGGATATAGTCGAAGGGTAGAAGTAGCCAGTAGAGAAACAGTCATGTTGAAGCATTTCCTGTGACAATAAGAACATATGCTTGAACAGAAAGTTGGTTCTTATGCAGAGCTTAGTGCAGCTAGCAGTGGACTCTGTAAAGTTGTGTGTAGACATTTTCAGAGGTGATGAAGGCTATTGGAGACTCTGTGAGTGCAGAATGAATAGTTGTAAAGACTCCTCCATAAGAAGACTGGTTGTCATTGATGCTGTAGCATGGAGACTACAGTGAAGCTGTAAATAGAAAGAACTTGGTAATGAAGAGTTCTGAGAGCAGAACATTACTATTAAACGAGCCTTGACAAGATTGGGTTGGAACCCTTGGAGCTGGTGCCTCAGAAGTAAGAAGGATTGGAGTCCTTGGGGCTGGTGCCTTAGAAGTAAGAAGGATTGGATTCCTTGGGGTTGATGCCTCAAAAGTAAGAAGGATTGTAGTCCTTTGGATTGGTGCCTCAGAAGTAGGAAGGATTGGTGTCCTTGGGACTAGTGTATCAGGAACTAGAAGGATTGAAGTCCTTGGCAGTTGGTGCTCCTAAGTCCAAGATTGTTGCCTTGGTGAAATAGAGTTGGAGCTCTGGAGGTTGGAGCCTCACAAAAGTCCAAGTTGGTGGTTAGAAATTGATTGTAGCCACTTATATACTGTATCTATTTTACTGCAAATATTATGTTAATAAAAGCATTTATTCTTGTTGTTCATCTTGTGTTCTGAATATAAATGTTTTAGTTGGAAAAACAATAGTTAGGACACAAATATTGATTCACCCCCCCTCTCAGTATTTCCAACATGCATTGGCTTACTTTCAAGTGATAGAGGTTGTGGATGAAAACAACCCCTACCCTGCACTCCTTGGCATTGATCGGGCTACTGACATGACTGGGGTAATCAACCTAAAGAAGTGAAAGATTATATTTGAAAAGAAATTGGTTCGCGTAATATTACCCCTAGATCCTGCTAATGGATCGCGCTATAATGAACCAGTCCACGATTACGAAAGTGATGATGATTTGGACTGCATATATAAGATAACAATGTGAGACCAATATTGGGTGAATCTGACAGCCGATGGATGAATTACATGGGGTCACGAGAGTTATTGCACCTTAGACTATGATGAAGAATTAGAGTGCTGGCAGAATTGACTATATGTAGTAACCATGCTAAGCTGTAACATGATGACCCAGTCGCTGCAATGTTTGTCATCATAAGTAAGAAACCTACCCACTTATGATGGCTTGAATGATGTGGATGTGTTTTTGGATGCCATTGACAGGGAAGTACTAGAGAAGCAGTGCTTCCAGGCTTTACACTGAGCACTGTGCGCTACACCCACGAGATGGTGGGGTACACATAAGAGTAGTTTTGATGATTGGTGCAAGTGTAGGAGGATGATGCAAACACGCTTTGGGAAGTCAAAGGCACGAATGACAGAAAAATATGATGGAAAGGATGATCCGTGCACACACTTGGCCAAATGGTCTAAGGCTTATGGAGCAAAGCCCCAACCTGAAAAGGTTCGCTTGTTGTATCATACCTTGGATGTCATCCCAAGGAACTAGTACTTGGAGATAGAGCTCCACCACGGCACAGGTGAATGGGATATTCTGCGTGAAGGATTCATAATGACGTGAAGCTTCTAAGATGGGTTTCACTGTATTGAAGAAGCGCTACAAGAAGTTAAAGCAGCAATCTTTAGGATACCATAGGATGCTTTGGATCTGGTTCAACCTGATTGGACCAAAAAGCTGAGCCATGCACTAGAATTCTATAATGTGACTGCTAAAGACGAAGAGGAGGACCCACAAAATGTTAATATCCCTGAAACTGAGGGTCACTGTGGGGTTGAGGGACTGCAGATCGAGAATCCTGATATAATGCGCCACTAAAACTGAAACATGTAAATATTGGTACAGAGGCGGAGCCAAAATTCATGAAGATTGGAGATTACTAGGATGATGTGATGGTAGACAAGGTCGTTGAATTGCTCTGCAAATACTAGGATTTGTTCTCTACCAAGTTCACAGAGTTAAAGGGGATAATAGGAGACCTGGGGGTTATGAAGATCATGTTAAAACCTGACGTGGAGTTGGTTCAGAAAAGACCTTACCTTCTCAATCCGAAGTATAAGGAGAAGGTCCGCTTAGAGCTAGCCAGGATGCTCGTGGCAAGCATCATTGAGCCCGTAGAAGAATTTGATTGGGTGAGCCCAATGGTGGTACATGAAAAGAAGTAGAAGGATGAAATAAGGATATGCATAGATCTCAGGAAGTTGAATGACGCTTGTGTACATGATCCTTTCCTGACTCCATTCACTGATGAGGTATTGGATATTGTAGGTGGCCAGGAAGCATACTCTTTCACTGATGGGTTCTCTGGGTACCATCATATCAAAATTGTGCCTGAAGATAGAAGCAAGATGACCTTCGCGATTGAATGGGGATGTTTTTAGTACACTGTAATGCCTTTCGGATTGAAGAATGAGCCTGCGTTTTTTTTGCGTGTAGTCATTGCTGCATTCAAATAATTCATTCATAAGTTTTTGGAGGTGTACTTTGATGCCTAGATTGTGTTTGGGCTGGTGAAATTCCATGTGGCAAGTTTGCGATTGATGTTAGATACTTGTCGAAGGTGCCATATTGTGCTCAATATGATGAAATTCTTGTTGTGTGTGCCTTTTGGGACTTTTCTAGGTCATGTGGTTTGTACACAGGGACTGATGGTAGATCTTGTGAAGATCGTAGTGACACTTAACTTGGAGGCAATGAGGAGTGTGAAATCATTGTGTGCAACCTTCGAACATACGGGGTACTATAGGAAGTTTATCAAGGGCTATGCCCAGATCACCGCGCCTATGGATAAGTTGTTGAAAAATGATGTGACGTTCTATTGGAAGGAGGATTGTCAATAAAATCTTGGATGTATTGAAAGGAAAAATGGTCACCGCATCGATTTTAGTCTTCCCTGATTGGAAGAAGGAGTTTCATGTACATGTAGACACGTCATTTATAGCTCTGGGAGTAGTACTGACACAGGCCGGTGGAGGAGAATTGGACCATCCTATAGCATTCACAAGTAGAAGGTTATCCAAGGCTGAGAAGAGCTATTCCACCACAGAGCATGAAGGGTTAGTGATGGTATATGCACTCCAAAATTTTAGACACTATTTGCTGGGTGGAAATTTTAATATGTATACAGATCATTCTGCATTGAAATACCTGGTCAATAAGCCTGTATTGGGGGGAGAATTTGTAGGTGGTTGTTATTATTCTAGGAATATGATTTTGAAGTTATTGTGAAGCCTACACAATTGAACGTGGGACCAAACCATATGTCATGCATCAAAATAGGGGACGAGCCCACTAACTTGGAGGAGGGATTTCCTAACGTGCAGCTATTTGCAGTGCGTGTCGCGGATGGACACTTTGAAGACATCATACAGTTCCTAACGACAGGAACTGCCCCGAAAGGTTACACTCTCCAACAGAAAAAAGGGTTAGTGGTACGCGTGATAGACTTTTCTGTCATTGCCGGACATCTGTACAAAATGGGGTTTGATGAAGTATTACGATGATATATACTAGAATTTGAAAGGATAAGTATCCTTGCAGAGGCTCATGGGGGCATCATGGGAGGCCATTATGCAGGAAGAGTGACCGCACAAAAGATTCTACGTGCAGGGTTGTGGTGGTCAACCCTCGATCAGGATTCAAAAACTTACTGCAAGGCACGTGATGTGTGTCAAAGGACTGGAAGGCCATCATAGAGAAATGAGCTTCCTCTGAACCCATAGATGACATTGCAACCTTTCGAGAAATGGGCGATAGATTTTGTGGGACCCATTTAGCTCCAAGGAAAGAAGACGGGAGCGTGGTACATTATCACTGTGACTGAGTATTTGACTTAATGGGTGGAGGCACAACCTGTGAAGGATTGCAAAGGCATGACTGTTGTGAAGTTCCTCCTTGAGTATATACTAACACGATTTGGGTGTCCAAGTTTTTGATGAGTGATTGTGGTATGCACTTTCTAAACAAAATGATCAGCGTGCTGACGGAGTAATTTTAGGTATATCACCAAAAAAGCATGCCTTATTGTCCATAGGCTAATGATATGGTGGAAGCATTCAATATGGTGTTGGAGAATGTACTAACCAAGGTTTTCAATTCTTAGCGAAGTGATTGCGACCTATGCATACTCGCAATACTATGGGCCTATTGGACGACATGCAAAAAATTGACTAGATAGAAACCCTTTAGGCTTGTCTACGTTGTTGAAGAAGTGATGCCCATGGAACACATTGTGCCTAGTCTGCACATGGCGACACTCATGGGTTTGATAGATTGCGGAGCCCTGGAAGAGAGGCTCACGTAACTTGTTGAGCTTGAGGAAGTAAGATTTCTGGCTAGATTTCAAAAACATGTCCAAAAGCAGCGCAAAAAAGCATGGTATGATTGACACATTAAGTTGCACACCTTTAAGGTAAATGATCTAGTTTTTTTATATGAGAACAAGTTTCATAAATTTCCAAGGAAATTCAGAATGCACTGGCTAGGGCCTTATGTCATTAAGGAGATTACCGATGGTGGAGCAGTTTAGTTGGTTAAATTGAATAAAGATCACTTCCCAGGAAAGGTGAATGGTAGCCGATTGAAGCCATACACCGGTGATCTATCTAGGTGACTATATGAAGGTAGCATAGTCTTAGTGCTCTAGGCAGCTAAAAGGAGGCGTGGGACTATAAACTACACTATTAAGGTTGGGGAACTATGCGATTGGAGGATTGTGCAGAACGAGGAAATGTCACAGGGTTCACGATATCACGAAGAGAGCTACACTAGCCAGGGAGAAATCGTACAGCTCAGCCGGAAAGTGACCTTTAAAGTCACTATTGATGATTTGGCGGTTAGAATGCAGCCAAATGGAGCAGGCGACCGACATTTAAGACAAACTTTATGGGTAAGATTCTTGGAAATCTGTCGCCAATCCGACATTAATGAACCAAATGTGGGGGGAGCAGTTGAATTTGAATTAAAATGGCCTATAAATTATAGGTGGAGGCCCAATGAAAAAAACTTCTCATTTTGAAAATTGTGTTGGTGAGCTCTTAGATGTGCATGATATGTGCATTCCTCGAAGAATTTCTCGACTCTCCAGTGTTTTATCGATTCCTAGAATCCAACCGAAATTTCATCCATGATTTTATCCCAAGACCCGAAGCTATGGATGTCGAAGCAGTGACAGCCGAGGGGACTGTGCTGGAGGTTGTTAGGGAGGTAGAGGGAGCTACTCTAGAGGTTAGAGAGGTACTAGTTGAAGTCTCCAAATCACCACAGGCGCCTAGACCAAAGCTGACCCCAACCAAGGAGAGTGCGAATGATAAGAAGGGAAAGCCGGCTTCGATACCGATGCACATGTTGCCTAGAAGAAACCCACTGAAGGACAAGCCCACCGCACAGGAAAAGGGAAAAGCCATTAACTTGGAGCCAGAGGAGGAAGAAAATGAGGACATATCAATGGATGATGAGGAGTTGGGTGTCGAAGTCGAGGAAGTTGAAGTCAAGGTTTCTGACGCTATCACTAAGTTTCCCAAATATGTTCCACTTTGCAAGGCCAGGAACAAAGTGTCGAACGACATTGATGAAAGTAAGGTCACCTTGCACACACATTTGCTACCTGACAAAATTGTCTTTGAAGGTCCGCGATTAGGGCAGGTTCCTCTATTGAAACTGGAAGATCGGGAATTAGCTAGCCATGAGAAGTTCCCACACTTGGAGACAGAGCAACTAATATGCCATATTGTTGACAAAGCCACCAGAATGACTGTGTTGGAACCATGGAAGTGGCTGAGGGGAGTAGACAAGGTAGGTCTTCTCAACTTGCTATGGGTGCCACACTAAAATCGCACCCCCATTACAGTATTGGTCATCAAATAGTTGTTATGCTTGGTGCACGATGGGTGTTTGTGGCTGGAGGAGCCGATACCCATTACTGATAGATTGATCCATAGGATCACACAACTGCCCTACACAGGGAAAAATCCAGCCATGATGTTTGGTGGAAAAGGTGGCGAGTAGGCCCTCATGGAGGACATGAAGGATAAATTCAAGCTCGTGAAGAAGTTGTGAGGCTATGCCATCTCAAGTATCTATGACCCTCTGGTCAAGGTGGTCACGCAGATTTTGGCAGGAAAGGTTATGAGGAAGTGTCATGTAGATTAAGTGTTGGCACGAGTCATCGCACTAGCACCTTAATGCGCCGAAGGAGTCTAGGTTAATTGGGGGCGATATCTTTGCGTTGAGTTCCTTGCAAACTGCCGCGAGGTAAAGGAGCTCAGCAAGAACTTCCTCTATGTGTGGATCTTGCTGTCTATTGTGCTGATAGCCTAGGAGCTTCCAGAAGATAGTCAATTCCCCTTGGTCACGCTGGACCTGCCAGAAGCAGTGAAGTATGCTTTGTTGTGGGCAACCAAGAATTCTCAATGCATAAAGGATAACAATATATTTTGGATCTTGATGGAAATGAACAACCACATGGCTATCAATCACAAACCGCAATTGTCACCTACTGTGTTTGCCAAACTACAAGAGTATGCAGACTTCAAGGCAAACTTTCACTGTGTATCGATCAGGGCACGAAAGGACCCTGAGTAGACATGGTATGACTTGCCTTACTTGGAAACAGACAATGCGATTGATGCAGTACTTGATCATTGGCCGACAGAGTGGTGGACTACCTTAGATTTGGCGGTGGGGTCGAGCAAGTTTGCCACACAGCGCAAAATGGAGGAGGCCAAGCTCAAGATGATGTAGCTGGTCGAGAAGAGGAAGAAGGAGGCCATTGACAAGGCCTAGGCAGAGTGTGATGTTTCCCAATAGGCAGAAAAGCGGATAGGTGAAATAGAGTGTGGCTCTGACAAAGGTGCGACGTCGTATTCACTTGAAACAAAGGAAGAAACGAATGAGAAAAAAAAGCAGCATGGAGCAGACCCATAGACAACGTCATACCGAATCAAATCTTCAAGAGAACTGGAAAAAGTCGGTCTGTGGAAGAAATCCAAGGCTAGTAAGGCATCGTTGGACCCAATCACCCTCATAGAGGGAGATTTGAATCACATTAGAGACATGGTCCAGGATGTCAACGCGAAGGTCCTGTAGCAGTTCAAGTAGTAGGAACAACAACTATTGGGGGGCATTCAGATGGGTCTGCATGAGCTACAGATCTAGGCATCATAGGCTAGAACGGTGTCCACCAACCTCGCTATCAGTACTTCAAAAGCTGCCAAGATGTTGTGTGCGAAGGACTTTCGAGCGATAGTTTTACCCAGATGCTGCGTGCGAAGGACTCCTAAGCAATAGCGCTGCCGGATGGAGCACTTACCATAGAAAACGAAGCTGACACACCCACTGTTAGTGCCCTCAAGGGAGTGGGGATGAACTTGGCAACGCTCCCTGGTGAGGCGCTCCACCTACTGCCCGATGGATTGATCGCAGAGCTGAGGGCCTGTGAACAACGTGCTGTGTAGATAATCAGTGAACAATATATCAATAATGTGTAGCTAGCCCTACAGTGAGACTCTGCCATCACCGTCGTACCCAAGGTAGCTGACCGAAATGAGCGCATAGTTTAGGTCATTGAGGAGGCATGATGAATGGCCCCAGAGTTGGCCATTCCTGAGGAAGAACTGATTGAGGTGTGCATTCAAAAGCTTGCTATAGGTGTGTGCAATGATCACACAGAGTTGGCTAAGGTTTAGCTAGAGCTGAGCCTATAGATTGCAGATTTACAGTTGAATGCCCAACCTTAAACTCCCCCAGAAGTAAAGGAACAATGTGAAACCACTGTTATAGAGACAATAGCGGAGGTAGACAGTGTAGTAACAGACTGCACATGGTTATTTGAACAGTCATTTGAGGTCCTGAGGAGCCTGTAGGAGGACCCTAATGTATAACAATTGGAGATAGAGGCACGTGAATGGTAGCAGCCTTATGATGAAGTAAAAGCTACAACACACACCATCACTCTCACATAGAGACTGGAACGAAACTTTAGGAGGCTAACACATTGAAAGAATAGGTCGATGCAACGTAGAACAAGGAGGTAGTCTAAAGGTGTGCTTGAAGTCCTGGTTGGATGAATCTTATTCGGTCAAGACCTCCATTGAAGGCAAGCTTGCTAATTTGCAAGAGATTCAACAGAAGCTTCAGGCTGATAGTTCAGGACTAGCATCAGAGCAGTTGGTTGAGAAATAAAGCAGGCGACTACATAGTTCACCGTCAAGGTTGTTTTCATACAGGTCAAGCTGGGAGGTATTCGCGCCAAGATCTCCGCACCCATAGAGTAACTTGAGGGTGAGTCACCAAGTTTGTGTTGGGGGCCTGTTGGGAATGGGTTCCCCGAAGGACAGTTTTGGGGCAAAAAGCCCATGTAATAAAGTTGTAAAGTCTCTGCATTTTATGGTTGCGGAGCATGAAGGTGTCAAGAGTTATAAATGGCTGTCCGCCCTTATTTTGTAAAGTGTAGAGTCAGTTGTAAAGATCCACCCATGGTCTGTGGACCATGGGATTGTATAAAAAGGAGCTAAGTAAGTAAGCACTAAGTAGTTGATAGCGAGGAATGAAGTAAGGAGTTAAGCATTGGAGTCTATGTGTTCTCAGGTCTTAGCATAGATAGAGGCTCGGCAAGTGAGTGTGCAGAGCCCTAGGGTGGAAGTCTGCAGCTGAGTGCACAAACCCCTGCAACTGTGTGCGCAGGGTAGATAGAGTCTATATTAACTTAAAGATGTGAATAAAGAAAATTATTTCACAATTAATGTGTATTTAGTTCTTGTTAATTCATCTTCTTATATTGCATTTTGGGTTTAATTTACAATGTTTATGTGATGCGCAAATATATGTGATTATATTGGTTAATTGAACACAAGTAAGAATATAAGTTTATGTGACGCTAACTGTGATTGATTAGTAAGATAAGTAGAACACTTGAGATAACTTGGGAACCTATATAGTACGTTGTCATAGCTACGTGGAAGTACCTGGATCATGAGTTAAGGCTACACGAAGGTCAATCATACACCTTTGCAGAGGTACTGAAGGGCGGAATAAAAGGTAGACTGACAGAGCCCTAAGCCTTAGCGACCTACATGAAAGTAGGGGCTAAGGGTAAAAAACGAGATCACGACCATATCAGGGTGTTGAAACTTGGTTCCAGCATCCCCCCATACTACTTTGGGTGAGTCTTCGGTCTGCGCTCCACGGGCTGATGCCGAAAGCGCCACTAGTGTAGGGATTTGTTTGGCTAAGTAATGATAAACCTGGGTCACGCCCCACAAAGCCAACTTAAAATTTGAAAATCGAATGGGACAAGGGATAGAGATTGTAGGAGGTAAATCCTCCTCATTTACTCCCCCCCCATTAGAATATTCCTCCATTAATACCACCATCTCGGAGTGCAAGCAGCCAAGTCATGAAGATGAGAAGGTAGCCGATCAAGTGATAGAAAAAGAGTTAGTTCATCTCGCGTTTGGGAGCCGAGCCTCCATAAATTTAAGTAAGTCATTGGGGACTTCAGTTGTATAAGTAGAGAGGCCTAGAGCCTCAATAGGATTTGAGTTTTTGTTGTAAAAACTCTAGTTATTTTCGAGCTCCAGACTGGTGGAAGACTTTGATGTAATTTTCTATTTTGGTAATAAGAATGAGCTTTTTATTGATCCAACACTGATTTTACTCAGAGGGCTGAAGCTATTGGGTTAGGTCCCAACCCTAGTATAAAAGGCTCCTCTTCTTGTATCTGTATGCTTAGCTTAGTTTCATAGAGTCATGGTTAAACTGTCTTTAGAAGTATTTCATTGCACATAGTGTATATTTGATTAATTGTTTATTAGTTTGCTTCCATTTGTGCCTTACTTTAGTAGAAATTTTGAAAGGATAAAAAAAGCACCACAAAGCTGCCAGTAGGTGTCCTGGCCTCACTTCTTCCTTTTGAGATCATGATTTGAGCAAAAGACCCTTATGCAGCCCCAGAAACACAGATTTCCATTTCGTCATAAGATTTAGAGTTTACTGTACTTGAACCAGCATTTGATCAGTTTTGCAAGTGTAGAATTTGATTTCCATCTCTTCAATATTCATTCTTGCAGTATATCCCATCCATGATTCCATTTTATTCAAAAAAATCCTCATGCATAAGGTAGACAGTTAGTTTATTAAATTATGCTTTTCTAGCTCATGAGAATTCTTCTTATTTATATGAATTTTTGGAAATTACACATGTTTGATGCAGAGTAGGTGCTTTAGAAGAAGAAAGAGATATCATAGCAAGCAACCACCTTCCAACTTCATCCACCCATAGGCATTCCTTGTTTTCATCAAGACCTCCACCAATTCCATCATTTTACATAGAAATTCCCCCAAGCATGTTGAAAAAATCCAACCATCTCCTAAACTTGGTATTGGGTTCTAAGTGATCCCAGGTTTTTTCTCACTCCATTCCACCCATCAACCACCTTTGCTAATCCTTCCATTTCCTCCAACACCCATCGTTTTGCTCTTGGCTATATCCTGTAGGTTTCTAGTACATCTTGTAGGTTTTCTTGTAGTTGCCTATTTTGAGGCTGAATTGAGGGAAAACCTCTAGGAAGCCACCCAAGGTCACCCAAGGGTCTCCCAAACCTTCCAACCATATCTTGAACCTTCCATCCATCCACCACCATCCCTAAGTCACCTGCCACATCACCAAAAGAGATTAGCTTTCACACTTGATTTTTCATGAAAAGCATAAAAATACAAAACATATTTATTATAGTCCTTTACATGCATAACAATGATGCTTGATGTATCTAACTTCCATGCTTAGGACAATAGCATTTTTTTCATGTTAATTTAGCAGTATTGCAAAGCATAACTCTTAGCAGTTAATTAGGAAATGGTGTGCCTTAGCATTGAATTTCAGTCTTTTTCATTATTACAATAGATCAACTCTCTCTTAGAGTAGATTTCTATTTCTTTTATCAAGGAACCAAGCTTCTTCTGAATCCATGGAAGTATGCCTTGAAAACCATAGTGGTATCTCGCCAGCTGAATAGTAACAAAAGGCAGAACCATCACTTTTAGTTTTGTATACAACACTGTCACCTCCAAGTTTGTATGAGCCCTAGGTCGATAAGGTAAATCTAGTAGCCCAGGAGTTACAACATTCTTGCTGGAATATTGGTGCTCATGAGTTGTCGAGGTTTGCCACAGATAGGTTGGTCATGCAGGAGGTTTCATACCACATCTCGACATGGTTATCAACTAGATTACATAGGAAGAAGAAGACACCATGGCCCACACCTCTCGTGTGAATTTGGTTGTACATAGTTAGGAGTTTGAAAGAAGAAGATGCCAAAGTGGAAGATTTCAAGAAGTTTAAGTTTGGCACCAGGAGTTTCAACCCATATGACCCACATGATTTATGCATGGATCACTATGCGAGTGTACTATCATTGGATCCACGGGGGGTGTCATTTGCCAGAGGAAGACAAATGGAGGTATTCTTACAACTCCTCTAGGCTCAATGAACTAGACAACATTATAGTGGAGTGGCTAGCAACATTCAATGTAGCAACACCGCAAGGAGCAACAAAAAAAACTGCAACATGCATCAAACCTGTGAAGGCAAAGGAAAGAGGAAGATTGTTAAAGACACAAAGATGGAGCAAAGGTACAAGTTTAAGGGAGACCCACTTATGGAAAAAGTAGCTTTGGAGATAGACACGAAGAGGTAACAACGTGATAGGAGGATCACACAAAGAAAGAAATAACAATAAAGGATGGAAGATATTGAGAGGATGTTGTGGGAAGTCTAGCATAAGCTTAGGGAAGAATAAGAGCTATGAAAAATAAAGAAGGAAGTCTAACATGAGCGTGAACAAGAACAAGAATAGGAACTAGAACATGATGAAGTGAAAGGTGCAGAGACAACACAAACTGCACAAATACATGTTGAAGACTTTGAACCAGCAGCAGATGAGGAATGGGGTGAGTAGTCATAGGAACAAGAACTTGCTCTACAAGGTGAATAAATAGTAGAACAAATGGACATGGAGGTGGAGCAGCTAGAACAAGATTAGGATACCAACGTCACACCAAAAGAAATCTAGGTCACTCCACAAGATTCACTAGCTCCAATAGAGGATCAAGTCCCGAGTGAACAAGGGGATACAATTCTCCTCAGGGACCATCTAGGAATAGAGATGTACAACATAGCCTTTGATGAGTCACAACAGAGAGTTGTACAAGAATGTAGAGTGCACACACTAGATGAGAATGCATCACATGCACACTTGGAAGAATGGGTGATTATGTCAGACGTAGGGAGACATCCAACTGCCTTCACTGATGCTACAAAGGCTTATGCCAAAGCTACCGGCGTGAGTGTTAGGTTCTTGATAGCCGAAAACAAGCACACAACTAAGGAATTTCAAGCAAACAAGTAGAGAGAGGAACAATACACAGGATCATCTAGAGCAGAGATGAAGATGGCCAAACTCATTGAAGTATCGGCTCTTGAGACAGCCACGTGGAGACTGTATGGCAGGTTCGTCACTGTACAAAAGGTAGTTGTCCACTTACATGGTCATCAATAATACTGCACCAAGATAGCATGAACACTCACATAGATACACATTGTAGTTGATCATGTATAGACATGGACAATGAGGTACAAGGGAGTCCCGCTTCACTTGCACAAGATGAGAAGCCACAAGTGGAATTGGACAACACATATCTGGAGTCAAATCGGGAACTGTAAGGAACTCCTGTCACTCATTACTAGTATCTAAGCTTCATATGCACGGTTGTACAAGAGTTTGGATGTCGTGGTGAGGAAGTATGGCACCCCGTCGATTTCTATGCTCACCGAGGCTGAAGAGAAGAACCAAGTTAGACTGGAGCTCGATGCGTACTTCGATCAGTTGATGCTCATGACCACCAATGCAGATTTGCAAGTCAGCACAGATAACATGCAGATGTACATTGTCGGTCTGTCCATGCTCAAGACTAAGCTGTGCATGTTAGAGGATGAGTTGGACCAAGGTTCCAAATTAGTATACCCAAAAGCAATAGAGGCAAGAGTTATTTTCCAGAAGGACTTCATCAAAGAGTACACGGACACCATTGCAAACTACCAAGCATGGTATCAATTCGTCACTAAGGATCACAAAGAAATGTTTGACAAGTTGGGCTTCCCATAGTCATCCGTGTCTTAGTGTTGTCTTGTCTGGCTGACTGAAGCCAATTTTGTCCCACATGGGTATATGTGGAAAATGTATCATTTTGTAAACATGATGTAAAGTGAAATTCCAAGTGTCACTAGTGGAATACAAATAGTCATATGTAATGTAAAGAGTCATGAGGATGGTCCAAGAGTCACAAAGGGGAATGTTAAGGGTCACCCCACACTTTGTTACAAATAGAACCTCATAAGCCATAGAATGGGCTTTTGGGAGCTAAAATTTTGCTAGTCATTGCTTAGAGATGTCTTGGAGAGTATTGTGATCATACTTGGCTTCTCTATAGTGCAGACTGAGTATGTCTCTTTGGAGGAGCAAGCAGTGTCAACTATAACATTCCACTATTGAGGCTAGTGGTTGTCATGGTTGTATGTATGGATGGAACTTTCACTTTATATAATATAACATAACCATCACGTTTCATGCATATACTGTTATTGTTGTTCAACTATTTTGGTTACTTTAGCAATGTATGTAGTTTTACTTATGCATTGATGTATGGACTATTCTGTATGTGAATGTATGAATCTTATTGAAGCGTGTTGTTTGTTTAACTCATCACTTTGGATTGTCAGCTATTCTTCCTTCCAGTTTGTGATGTCATTTAGATCGTGTGTTCCTTTCAGGTTGCGTACTATTACAAACTTCTAAAGGATACACCTCTCTTCCCCCTCTGTTTGTTAGAACCTCCCCATGCATCTCTCCTCACTTGTTGCAAGGTCACACACTTTCTTTCAACAATGATATCTTTCTTACCTCTGTGCACTATCGCAGTCAAGGAATAACTTTACTACCCATTGCTGGAACTCCTACTCCAAATGGTCTGAGGTCTAGTTGATACTTATTACATAGGAGATCCCCTGACATGCTGGCCGGTCCAGCACCATCAACATTTTTGGTGCTAGAAGGAAGGCCAGATGACAAGCTGAGCTCTCAAAAGCAGTTTTGAATCTTCACACATCTATCATGTCTTATGTTACTCTTCATACTCTGAGATGTTTGTCTTATGGAGATTACCTTGAAATCCCATAGGAGTTATGGATTCTATTGTCACATAACACATATGTAGATGAAGGATTAACAACTTGGGATAGGCATAATCTTGCTTTTTCCAATCTATGTGAACACATCGGGTCCCGTGAGGATTATGTGATCTATACGTTGTTGACATTCACACTCCATGGGAATCCATTAGAATGAATTAACACACTTCCTCAAAAGATCTATTCCCTCATTCGGTCACCTTGTTTTAGAGTAATGTCATGCTTTCCATAACTTTGACCATCAAGAACTTAATAAAAAAATTCTCCAATTATAGAAAGCTCCCGATGAATCTGTGGCGTAATTATGGTATCATTTTCATAATATCATATTTCAATTACCAGAGGTTGAAATTGATGGGGAGTTTCTCAATGAAATATTTCGGTATCTTTTTCAAATATATGAGAATCCTCATATCTGAGAATCATTCAAACCCGTCCCAGCATACCTCAGTGTTAGATCTACCAAATCCAAGGTAGACACAGTCACTGCCACAAGTGGCTATCCATCCTCACCTCATCAAACAACTCTATCCTTGTAGTGTGAGGTGGGAGAAGTTGCACATTCATCTGTTGAACTGTCACATCCTCCCACCCCACCTGCTCTTGATCACTACGTATATTTGGCTGACAAGACTATTGGTTCTCACATTGATTTATTTCCTCAATCTTCGTCCACACGTTTTATTGGTCCTCTGGATTGTACTATATTGTGTTCTCCCATTCCGGACTCCACACTTGTTGTTCACAGGGATCAAGTTGTCAACGGAGTTCGCATTGAGTAGCCAACCTATGTTATCATTTATCATGAGCATGTGTGGGAATCTAAAGAAGAACCCAAGGTGAAGGATTACCTCCTTCTGTTCGCACCCCATTTATTTTTCCCTAACATCTTTGGTGATTCTGTCATTGTTGATTTTCCATGTGAGAATGCATTCTTGGATGCATCTACATTCGATCATTCACAATATATACCGGATGTTAGTCGTGATTTCATGGCGGAGAAATACATATGTGTTTTCAAATACACTCAATATTTCATCTACAATTCTGAAAATCCAGAGGGCCAACATTCTTGCTTCTCATCAACCCCTCCATATGATTCATCAGATCATGAGGATGTTGATGAACATATTGAATTTTATGATCATGGTGTTTGTGATATCTTTTCTTCTTCATTCGATCACGATGATGATTCATTCATTGTCAATATTTCTAAGCCACTCGTGTTCAATGATATACCCATTGATGAAGTGGAAACCCCACAAGCTTTTGAGGCACTTCAGCCAGAGATGGTGGTTATATCAAGCCCTCTTTGTCTTGAGGTCAATTCCACTCTAGATTAGTAACCTGTTTGTTATAAAATTATATATTACAAAGAAATATAAACACATATAAGACATAAAACAAGAGAGACACACATATATGTGGTTCACTCAGTTTGGGCTACATCGACAGAGAAACAGCCAGTCCTTCCTTTTATATTATCCAGCAAACTGAACAGATACAACCTACAACAGATCTGCTATAATTCCCTCTTCACTCTCAATCTTGTCTCTCTTCTTCACTCAGAGTACAAATCTACATAGACGCAATACAACTCCCTCATATATAGCAAGGGGTCGCCTTCTAGGGAAAAAACCCTAAATTAAACATAACTTGTATCGTCAGATCTCTGCCTAATGAACTACCGAGATTAACTACAAAATTACAACATTTTACAAGGCAATTTTACATCTATTTTTAGCTTCGGGTGTACTGCCCCCACTCCCCCTACCAGGGGGGGCTCCCAAAGGTCATAGTCGTGCCCCCCCCTACAACAAATATTTTATGGGTGGTGTTGCCAGCCCATTACGAACGAAGGTCCAATGTGGGGATACCTTTGAATACAGAAGACAATCTCCCACTTGTAGACTGATTATAGCAACTCCATTGCTGCTTCATTTTCTGGAAAATGACTCCACTTTGAACCTGGATGTTTCTCATCTTCTTCATCATACTTGAAGACCAATTGAAACTTATCATATTCTCAGTTTCTCCCTGGTTACAACTTTTTTTAACATGTCTATAGGATTCTAGGTAGTGTATCTTTTCTAGCTTCAATTGTCCATCTTTCGACACTGACCATATGAAATGGTACTTGAGATTTATATGTTTAGTATTGGAACGAAATGCAAAGTTCTTTGCAAGATGTATTTATAAGATGTATGGCACTCTGGCTTTCACTGTATAACTTGCCCAACTCTTCTTACCAAATTCATCCAGAAACCTTTGTAACCAAATCATTTCTTTACTAGCCTCTATAGCAGCAACATACTCAGCTTCTATTGTTGAGAGTGCAACAACAGTTTGCATTTTTGAGACCCAACTAACAAATGTTCCACCTATAGTAAGCACATACCCTGTTGTGCTCCTCCTGTTATGTTTATCACCCACCATATCTGCATCAACATATCCCTGTAGAGAAATCTTTGAACCACCAAAGCATAATGTTTGATTTGTGGTACCTCTTAAATACCTGAGAATCCACTTCACCACCATCCAATGTTATTTTCTTGGATTTTTCATCTACCTACTTACAACTCCCACTACATGTGCAATACCAGGCCTTGTGCAGACCATTGTATACATTAAGCTTCCAACTGCTGATGCATATGGAACTTTAGACATATGAGGCATTTCTTCCCGAGTCTTGGGACACTGCTCCTTACTTAATTTTAAATGGCTAGCCAAAGGTATACTAACTAGTTTTTCATTCTGAATATTAAACTTTTTCAACACCTTTTCTATGTACTCACTTTGAGACAATGTTAATTTGTGATTCTTCCTGTCTCTAGTTATTCTCATACCAAGGATTTGTTTCTCATCACCCAAATCCTTCATTGCAAATGAGTTCGCCAATTTTCTTTTGAGCACATTTATTTCCTGCATGTTAGAACCTGCAACAAGCATGTCATCTACATACAATAACAATATAATATAGATTCCATCATTTTTCTTTTTGAGATAAACACAATGATTAGAGTGAAATCTAGTATAACCCTGTTCAGACATAAACCTATCAAATTTTAGATACCGCTGCCTTGGAGCCTGTTTTCAGCCATACAATCTCTTCTTCAACGTGCACACTAGTTTCTCCTTCCCTTTTACCTCATATCTTTGTGGCTTCTGCATATATATCTCTTCCTCCAAATCCCCATGGAGAAAGGCTATCTTTACATCTAACTTCTCAAGATGAATATCTTTTGCTGCTACTATACTTAAAATAGTTCCAATTAAAGTCATTTTAACAACATGAGAAAATATATGATCAAAGTCGATACCGTTTTTCTGTGCAAACCCTTTCACCACAAGTCTAGATTTATACCTTTTTCTACCTCCATATTCTTCCTTCAACTTTTAAACCCATTTATTCTATAATGTTGTTTTACCTACAGGAAACCTGACTAAGTCCCAAGTCTGGTTATGTACTAAAGAGTCCATCTCTTCTTTCATGGCTTGCTCCCACTTCTTCCTGGTTTCTACCTGCACTACTTCTTCATAACATTCTGGTTCACCATAATCAATCAACAATACATAATATAATTAAGGAGAGTATTGTTCAGGGGGTCTACTTATCCTGGTAGATCTTCTAACACCACTTTCAGGTGTTTGAAGTGCTTTTTGCTATTGTGGTTGTTGTTCTGGCTGTTGATCATTATGATTTTCAGGCAGCATCACTTTTTATGTGATCTCGTCAAGCAGTGTGTATTCTCTATTTTCTTTTTCCTGTTTCTTTTCTTGCAGCTGATCCTCATACAAAACCTTTTCATTGAATATGACATCTCTGCTCCTAATGATTTTATGTTTTTCATAATCGTAGAAGCGATAACCAAAATCATTAACATCATATCCAATAAAGGTACATTTCTTTGATTTTGCCTCAAGCTTTGTTCTATTTTCTTTGTTAATGTGGACAAAGGCTTCACAACCAAAAGTCCTTAAAAAAGAGTAGTTTATCCTTTTACCTGTCCATGCCTCCTTTGGAATACCACCATCCAAGGAACTTGAAGGCCCTCTGTTTATTAGATAAACAATAGTATCTACAACATCTGCCCAAAATTGTATGCTCCATGATTGTCTTGTTCATCCTTTCTGACACACCATTTTCTTGTGGTTTTCTTGGAACTGTCTTCTCTCTGCAAATTCCATTCTCATAACAGTGCCTATCAAACTCTTTGCTGCAATATTCACCTCCATTATTTGATCCGAGACACTTCAACCTTTTTCCTATCTTATTTTCAACCAAAGCTTTCCATTTCTTGAAAGTATCGAATACGTCAGATTTATTTCGAATACAATAAATCTATGTTTTTCTGGTTGCATCATCAATAACGAGAGCCACCAAGAGATGATACCTAAGCAGGTCCCCATACATCTGTATGTACAAGCTCTATTTTTTCGCTCTCCTTTTCTTTCCCAACTCTAAGGAATCTGACTCTCTTCTGTTTTCCATAAACACAATTCTCATAGAATTTTAAATCAACATGCTTCAAACCTAGCAAAAAATTTCTTGAGTGAAGAATCTACATCACTTTCTCACTCATGTGCCCTAGCCTATGATGCCACAATGTCGTATCTTCTCCTGTAGAGGTTAAAGCATTAACAAAATAAGAAATACCATTGCATAAATACAATGTACCAACCTTTCCTCCTTTTGCTATTATTAGGGATCCTTTAGTGACCTTCCAGGTTTTATCTATGAAAGTAGTTACGCAACCTTCACCTCCCAATTGCCCTGTTGAAATCAGATTTTTCTTCAGATCTGGAACATGCCTTACCTCCTTCAGTAGACATTGATTTCCATTTTGCTGTTTTATGAAAACTGTACCCATTCCAATGATTTTACAAGGTTTATCATCACCCAATCGAACCTGTCCAAAATCTCCTTGAACATAATCACGAAAATGTTTCTTATCAGGTGTGGCATGGAATGAGGCCCCTGAATCTACCAACCAGACATCAATAATATTTTCTAATGAAAGAATAAAAGCATCTTGCAACACATCACCTGTTACATTCGCTTCATGATTATTTTCTTGCTGCGTGTCTCCTTCTTTTCCCTTCCGAGACTTGAAATCTTTCTTCAAGTGTCCTTTCTTACCGCATTTCTAGCACACTATCCCCGATTCGGACTTGGATCTGCCTTTTCTTGACTTACTGTGATATCCTGAGCTCTTTCTTCTTTCCATTTTTCTTCCCCTAGTCTCTGTAGTCAAAGCATTGCCTGATGTCTCACTGGAGCTTTTCTATTGCATTTCCTCACTAAGGATTGCACCGACAACATCATCAAACTTTAAAGTACTAGATCCAGAGACAGAGTTACTAATGGCCATAACTAAGCCATTCCAACTTTCTGGCAATGAGAACAGAAATAATAGAGCCCTAACTTCATCATCAAAATTTACCCCTACAGAACTTAACTGACTTGTAAGTGTATTAAAATAATTTAAATTGTCTGCAACAGATCCACCTTTTGACATCTTCATATTAAATAAACACTTCATAAGAAATACCTTATTTGAGGCCAAGTGTTTTTCATATAGTTTGGCCAATGCCGACATTAACCCCTCTGTTGTCGTTTCCTTTGAAATATTAAATGCTATCGATGCCGCTAGGCACAGTGGTATTGTTTCAAGTGCCTTTCTGTCGAGAATATCCCATTATGTGTCTGTCATACTCATCGGCTTCTTTGTCTTTATGCTTAATGGTAGGTACAGATTTCTCTGATACAGATAATCTTCCATCTGCATCTTCCATAGTTGGTAGTTTTGGCCGTTGAATTTTTCGACCCTAAACCTACCATCTTCCGCCATTGCTCCCACTCGAACTAGGAATCCTTCTCTCCTACAAGTTTATCATCCAAATAGACCTTCAGCTTTGATACTAGTTGTTAAAAAATTATATATTACAGAGCAACGGAACCCATAAAATATTGCATAAATATAAACACAGAAAATGCACAAAACAAGAGAGACACAGATATACATGGTTCACCCAGTTTGGGCTACGTCCATGGAGAAATAGTAAGTCCTTCTTTTATTATACTATTCAACAAACTGAAGAGATACAACCTACAATAGATTCGCTGTAACTCCCTCTTCTCTCTCAATCTCCTCTCTCTTCTTCACTCAGAATACAGATCTATATAGACGTAAGACAATTCCCTCATATATAGTGAGGGGTTGCCTTCTAGGGAAAAAAAACCCTAAATTAAACATAACTTCTACCGTCAGATCATCCACCTAATGAATGGCCTAGATTGACTAGAAATTACTATACTTTTCAAGGAAATTTTACAGCCCCCCTCGGAGCCCTACGGGGGGGGACAAGTCCAATCTTCCTGGGATATACATCTGGCTGAAACCTTTGGATACAGAAGATAATCAAGCTCCACACCCAACATTGCATAGTTATTTCAGAGGTCAGTGTTATGTGTGAGGTGATTAACACACAGGTTGCAGCTGGAGGACTCAGGAGAAACTGCGCAAGGAAATAGGAGGCTTGAAGGACTGAAGGAGGCATATGTGTTGTCTATTTTGTCTATGAGCAGTAGTGAGGGATTGTACTGAGAGCTAGATAGCTTGTGAGCTAAAGCTTTGTGTAATCTAGAGATATTTCCACTTGTATGATAATAGAGAGATAACGGGGTTTTTAGCTGAGGCTTTCCTCAGAATATTCTTCTGTGTTTCATGTGTATGATTTCTTCTTCTCTGTTATATGTGTTTCAATTGATCTTACTCAAATTGATTAAGCTTCTACAAATTTTGATAGTAGAAGTAGATCAAGTATTTTGCTTTAGTATATTGCATTATCAGGTGATCTACAGTGAAATTTCTACATGGTATCAAAGCGAGGTTTTGTAGAAAAATTTCTACATGGTATCGGAGCAAAGGTGATCGAAGCAGTGGACAATATACGAAGAAGAAAATCTGAAGTAAAAAAAAATAAAATTGGGTGACGAGTTTGCAGGGAAGATCTGAAAATTTTTGTACAAAATTTTCAGAAACAAATAACAGATCTGGATTCCTTGTGAAAAAATACCAAAATTCAAAAAAAAATTGGTTGAATCGGAGTTCGGATGAGGGATATATCATTGATTTAAAATCAGCTCTTTTTCTAGAAAATCTCGTGACGGCGGGAAAGATGAAACAGATTGGTGTGCTAGCCAGGAACCTGTATGCACTTGAGGTACAAGATGCATGCAAGGCCTTGAGGAGAAAGGCAAAGGTTAGATATTTGGTGGTTGAGAGGGAAAGTAAATTACCTCTCAACATGCAGCCACAAAAGAAGTCTCAGTCAATTGTGGAGGAGCCACAATTGGTGAAGCATCTTCAGGAGGTTGTGGAGCAGCCACAACTAGAGAAGCCAAGAGGAGATTGAGTGGAGGCATCCACTCATGCAAAGACCTCTAGTAGGGGGAAATTTCGAGCCAAATGGGTAGAGGGATCACATGCAGCCATACCTCCAGGTGGGAGGTGGGGCAATGTGAAGTGATAGCCCCAAGAAGGATGAAATAGGGGTAGGATTTTTGAGGTATCCAACCTCCTTGATTAGACCTTCCTATGGGAGCCTTGATGAGGAGTAGCAGGACTGGTTGAGTGGGTAGAGACAGATGCAGATGGAGTAGCAGAGGAAGCTTCAACATCATAGGATGTTTCTAGCCCAACAAGGAGGTTAATTGGGAGATCAGTTACTTACTGCTCAGCAACTGAGTTGCAGTGCAGCAGTGAGCAGCACAATGCAACATGATGAGAGGAGGTGCAGTGCAAATGCATGCTGGGAGAAAGGACCAGCAACAACTTGGATGCAGCAACAGGAATTCGTGTGATTGATGTAGTCAGAGATCAAAGTGATAGAGGCTAGAGCAGTCAGATACTGAAGATCAAGAGGTGCAGAGTTTTCAGTCGACAGAGGCAATAGCAGTCAGAGACTTTGATGGCAGAGGCATCATTCTGATTCAGGTTGGAATTTTTTTTGTTTCTAGATTTGTTGGAGCAACAACACTTGGGAGAAGTGTTGCATGTAGAACGTTCCAAAGGTTCAGGATCGAGTTCGAGTTGAATGCCTTTCTTGTTGAGAGGGAGTGTTGAAAATGGCAACAAAAAATGCTAAAAATAGAAATGTTATAAATAACATCTCAGGTACCAGTGTTGGAGATAGCAATAAGGAATGATAAAATAAAAATGCTAAAAAAAACATTGCTATAAATAGTATTTCGGGATGGATTCCAATTTTAGTTAGTCCCTGAACTAAAATTGAGAAGTAAAATTCGAATTTGATCTTAGCAGCTATTTGTAAAAT
>APFE031295570.1:129192-143321 GCA_000404065.3 Pinus taeda
AATCAAACATGAAGTCTATGTGAAGACATGCAACAATTTTCCCTTTGATTGAGGAAGTTATCCCTTAATTAAGGAGATAAGGATGAGTTGTATTTGAGTTGTAATTAGTTAGCTCAGTTCACTGAGTTAAGTCTAGTTAAATTAGTTCCAAACAGTTGGAGGAACTAATTGTGAATTCGGTCAGTTAACGCATGCATACATGCAACTAGCGTTCTCCAGATAACTGAATATTCTCTCATAAGTAACTCATGCATGTTAATTCAGTCAGAGACCCAGTTGAGATCAGAGGAAGGGAAAATGTACTATCAGTTGGAGGATTTTCCTATATAGGAAACTCATCCATGCAGAAGGAATTATCTCCTTCAGGATGACGCAATTATTTCAGAAGTCAGTGTTGTGTGTGAGGTGATTATCACACAGGTTGCAGCTGGAGGACCCACGAGAAACTGCGCAAGGAAATAGGAGGCTTGGAGGACTAAAGGAAGGCATATCTGTTGTCCATTCTATCTATGAGCAATAGTGAGGCATTCTACTGAGAGTTGGATAGCTTGTGAGCTAAAGCTTTGTGTAATCCGGAGATATTTCCACTTGTATGATAATACAAAGATAGTGGGGTTTTTAGCTGAGGCTTTACCCATAGTATTCTTTTGTGTTTCATGTGTATGATTTCTTCTTCTCTATTATATGTGTTCTGATTGACCTTGCTCAAATTGATTAAGCTTTCGCAAAGTTTGATAGTAGAAGTAGATCAAGTATTTTGCTTTAGCATATTGCATTATCAGGTGACCTATGGTGAAATTTCTACACAGATCCATTTGGGCACATCAATCCCATCATCTAGATCAATGTTTTTAGGGCTCATCAAACCCTAATTTCTGTTGCTACATGCCCTAAACAAGTCACCCCTTTGAATTCCTCCTTCCCATACAGTTTCATGACTTGAAGACATCCAGAAATGGCCCCTAGAGGGACTAGCGCATGTAGGCCCATGTAAGGGTGCATTGCAGAGCAGTTAAGTCCATGTCATGGTGCACTGCAAAGCACTTAGGCTTCCTTTTACCTACGTTCAGCGAGTTTGAGTGAAATTCACATAGGGTTTGGGGAATATTCTTATCATTTGGAGTCATCTAGAAGGTTCCCTCATTTATCAACTCCTATGAGCTTGAAAATGGATGAGGAATGAGTTAAGATGCATCCTATCCTCTCATCGCTTCCTCCATGGAACTAATTCTAAGTATGGAAGGCCATTCAATGCCACCATTTATGACGAAACCTCTTTCATCTCCCTATAAATTGACCACTCATCTAAGTGATAAGGGGCTGGATTATGTTGAATTTTAAGGAGATAATGTTGCTATGAGAATTGGCTTTGAAGCAAGTATTGTAATGCTACAAGTTTGTCATGCTTTTGATGTGATCTGGATGGGATCCAAGCTAGAGGAATGACTTTGAATCAAACACAAAGGTTATAATTCCTTCTTCTATTTAATAAAGTATTTGAACCTTTCTCCCATATGTTTGTATTGTCTTATAATGCTTATATGTGTGAAATGTATCTGATTCCATTCACTTATATTCAATAGATATTTTGCTTTGACCAATTCTTTGTTTTCTGTTTGTGTTACAGGTACTTCTCAAGCATATTAAGTACGGGAAGGAGCGACAAGATCGATACAAAGGAGACGAGAAGAAAGTAAAACTACAAGTTGGTCTTCTCATCTTCTCATCTTATCTATTTCTTATAGGAAAAGACTAAAATACTTTAAACTTTTGTTCTAGATATCGCTACTTATCTAGGGAATTAGTATTTATCCATAGATATGAAATTCTCCAAAACAAATTGGAGACTGCACTGGGGAAGATCCTCTTTCCTAGTAGCTTATCCACCTCCTATGACATTCTTGCAGACCCTATTTGTGTTCATTGATTGTAATTCAACTCTTTTGCATTGAAAATTTGGTCAAAACTGTGTCAATTTGCCTTTTGAAATGGCTCACTGTCACTAGCATAGGCTTGTAAGGGACATAGTGCGTTGCAGAGCACCCTTGGCTTAGGGACAGTGCTCTAAAGCACACTATCTCCCATTTAGGGCTGCACTGATCCTCCTAGGGTTAGTTTCCCACCTTTGGAATGTGTTTTTGCCAACTATTCTCTGCTTGTGTTCTTGCTGATTGATCAATGAATGTCATGGCTTAGAGAACAAGTTTCTATCTCCTTGTCTAGCCCTACTTTGACTTTATTGATTAATGTTTTATAAGTGTTTTCTTTGTAATTATCAGTCTATAGTCAAAGTTAGAATATAGTTGATTAATCTTTGTTCGAAAGAAAGCATTGTAAAGTCTTCTTTTCCTTTGAAACATAACTGTCATAAAAGTCTTCATTCTTGTTAAAGATTGATTAATTGTATGTGCATATTTCCTTTTGTTCATATTCACATAAAGGAAATCGAAAAGAAATACATGCATGTTGCATTGAAATTTTTTTGTGTGTGCTCATAGAAATAATGTAGGGAAATTACATTAGATTGTGCTCTTTGCTCTTTGATCGAAAGAAATCTAATTGCTCTATCCCTAGTAGCTAGTATTTTCATCGTTAAATTGAATGGAAAAAGGCTTATCATGATTGTTGCATTCCTAGGAATTTCAGAAGACATCACGTGGTGAACTTAAAAGGCAAATTCCTAAGCAATATCAACTTAAAATTAACATCAATTTACCTAATGGAGCATTGCCATTAATAAAAAAACATTTAGTGGTTCTAGGCTAGTGACGTGTCCTAGCATCGTAAAACAAAGCAGATGTTGTTAACATGTCTGCAATACATCCTGAGTGTGATACGTCGTTCCACGTATGTGAGTATATCGTAGCTCGTCCACGTACCTTCAGGTATATAGGGCGATGTTATAGTACGTAAAGTATATGGGAATGCTCTCACTGTGCAGTTTTTCATTAGACAACACTTATACGGACTAGGCCTCCACTTACCCTCAGGTATATATGGGAGGACAACACTAAGTTTCAATCCATCCTTAGGTAACCGAGTCGGTCGCCTTGTATACTGTGATACACTGAACACAATATTCGGGGAGATTTCGTGCCTGTACCTCTTGGTTCACTAGGAGGTATTTTGTAGTTCACAGTTGCTTGATAAACCTTTTGCATAGCTTACCCCTTTTTGTTTATTTCTTTTTGATAATAAAATTAATAAGCGATCATGGAGGAACATCAACCCTTACCCCATCATTTGCGGAGAACAGTGAGTAAACCACCTTTGCCGCCCGAAGCTACCCCTATTCAGTCAAAGCGGTCTCGCTTAACTCAGTCACATACATCAAGAACTCTTAGTTCTTCATCTGAATCACCTGAATCATCTATTTCGGTAAGTACTAAGACTCCAGTTACTTCAACCATTTCTGGTACATCTATTTCTAAAGAAGAAGTTTCACAATTACTTGAGGACATTAGCACTGATCTTGGTGAAACAGTAACCGAAGTTGTTCAACAACAAGTTGATACTCAACTTGAAGTTGCTCAACAAGAAATTACTTCTGAACTTGAATCAGTTCAACCAGAAGTTAATCTAGAACCTATCATAGTTTAAACATAAGTTACATCTGAACCTGAAGCTATTCAGGAACCTCTTTCTGAAACTGTTGTTCTTTTACCCGAACATCTAGACTTCGAATTTGAACATTCAAAAGTTGTACTTTACTGGAATATGATCAATCGATTACCCCTCAGACATCAGTAACTACTGAAACTTCCACTTTATCAACACCAAAAGTCTTTTACGGACTAGATAGGAAGTTCTTCCACCTGGTTTAATTGTTGTCGAGGAGGAATTGGAAGAATATTCTACACCTGGAACCCCATTCCACTTCAGAATTGGGCTTTATCTTTACCCTCATACTCCTCATTTTACTGCTCTATTTGATCCTGCTTCTTTTCAAGTACCCGTTGATTCTTTAGGACAACTTTTGCGTCAGTTAACTATAGCTGAACAACCGTCAACATCCCAGACTGTATCATGTGATGCAGCTACCGTAGAATCTTCTGTTGCAACCTCTTTGATGTTTTCTACCACACCTGAGTCACACCTATATGGTGAATCATCCATCCTGGTTGGTTACCAATATTTATCTGGGACCCACTTTGGGATTGCTTCTACACCATGGTCATCACCCATGTCCTCAACCATAATTTTACCTGGTTCTTCTTTAATGGGAACTCAATAGTTTGATCCTGCATATCAATATTAAGCTCGACAATCTAGTCAACAAATACCTATGTACCCATTACATATTGGATTGCCACCATATGGAGAGCAATATGCTTATTCACCTTATCCTCCCTATGGAGGACCATCATATGGTAGTATCCCGCAGTATTTAGGTTAGCCCAGAATTCGAGTTTGTCAATGGCAACCAACAATGCCAGTTCAGCCAAGGCTTGTGTATCCAACACAACCAATGCAAACTATGTCAGCTATTCCTACTACACCTATTGTTACTACTGTACCATAGTCACAAGTTCAAACTGTTGTATCTCAACTGGTACAAAATGGTCCTTCTACCTCGCAACCACAAGTTTTGGATCAAGAAGTTCAAGTTTTTCAGGCTATTGTACAATAACCACTTGTGTCCAGGGTTCAACAACCTCAAGTTAGTATACCCTTATCTAGACTGACTCAGGCTTACAGTGGTATAGTTTATTCACAACCTGGCCAACCTTTCGTTGGTGGGCAACAACAACCGTTAAATAAACAACAATTGTACTAACAACAAGAACAGTTGATTCAACAACCGTGGTAGCCCCAATTTCAACAACCTCAATTCCAACAATTCCAACCCCAATTTGGACCTGCCCAATAGGCTCAACTTGGGTTTGGATAGTACCAAGCTTACCAAGGTCCTAGTCAACAAGGCTTTTCAGGTTATGGACAACCGCAAATTCAACTTGGTTATCAACAACCACCTTATGCCAGATTTGTTCAACAATAACCTTATCAAGGTTACTAAATGCAAATGCCCTATGTTGGTATGCAAAGACCTATTGCTCAGGAAATTCCATAATATCCTAGGTATGCTCAACCTGGCCTAAATCGACAGTTTCCATTTGTAGCAACTTTAGAATTACTAGATCTAAATCGGCTCACTAATGATCCAATTTTATATGCACCTTGGTGGCCAGTGATTCTGTTTAAGTTACCTTCTGACATTCTGAAATTCAATGGAAATCTTGGAGAAGATCCATCAAATCATGTCCTGACCTTAGGGTCAATTTTGGGGCTAAAAGCCCAAGTTTTGGGGCAGAAAGCCCAAGTTTTTGTATGTAAAGTGTAAAGCCTCCACAATTTGTGGTCGTGGAGCACATAGATGTAAAGTGTCATAAAGGGTTTTAACCTTCTATTTATGTAAGTTGTGTTAGCTTTAGAAGATCTATCCATGATCTGTGGACCATGGGATTGTATAAAAAGGAGAGTCTTAGAAGAGTCTAAGGCAGTTCAATCAGTCATTAATGATGAATGTAATGGGTTATTAGTAGAAAGAGCGAAGGGTGTTATAGTAGAAGAAAGGCTCTGTAGTTGTGTGCACAGAGGCCTAGGGTAGAAGTCCACAGCTGAGTGCACGGACCCCTGCAGCCAAGTGCACAGGGTAGTTTGAGTCTATAAGAAAATCTGAAGCACTAATAAAGAAGATTACTGTAGAGATACTTGTATTTGATCTATTTATTTCTATTATGAATGAATGTGATTATGTTATGATGAATATTGGGTTTATGATTTAGTGCTTTATTGATGATTGAATCTATATGTTTTACATTGTTATATGAATGCGAGTAATAATATTTGCTTACATGAAGAATATCTTAATGCATGCTAAAGATATCAGACACTTAAGCTAATCTTGGTAATAACAAACTTAAGAGTAATTACAGAGGTACTTAAGTAGTTGATTCGCCTATTTAGGGTCTGCGAAAGACAGTCATAGACCTTCACAAAGGTCTAGAGGTTGGTAAGAGAAAGTTATATTGATAAGCCTCGAGGACTTGTCAATCTGTGCGAAGGCATAACTAGGTTATAAAACAACATCACTACCATGTTTGGGTGTGGAAACTTGGTTCCAGCATCCCCCCATATTGCTTTGGGTGAGACTTTAGTTTTTGCTTCGTAGATTGATGCTGAAAGGGCTAGTAGTGTAGGGATTTGATTGGCTAAACTTAACTTTGAACCTAGGTTAGGACCTCCTAAGCCAACAAATGGTTCCATTGCCAAGACCAAGATCTGCATAAAGAGATGAGTGATGTCACATCACTAGAATCCAACTAAGAAGAAAACTGAAGATTGGTTAGATAGAAAGATCCATGAATTCACAACACAAGAGAATAGGAACCCACGATTGATGAAAGAACAATGGTTGGACAGGTATTTGTACACAAAGATACACAAAATTTTCTTCTATTCCTTCCTGGTTGAATTATACAAGTAGATCACTAAATTAGCAGACAGCCAAGGAAGGTGGAGGCTTGACAGTTTGGTAGTGTGGACCTCAGAGTTAGTGTGGAGATTGGAAACCTCTAAAGATTAGATTTGATTCACTGTTGATCATTGGTTTGATTGTATCATAGAAGGATTTGTGACAGAGTTTGTGGTCGATACCTTGGTTAGCTACAACAAAGCAGAAGGATGCTTCTTCAAATGACAACAAGGTAAGTATTTAAGGTCTTCGAATACTTGGATTAAAATTCTCTTCTGTGAAAAGTGGGTTATGCAGTTACCTTGAAGTTCATAGCTATGCGAAGTGGAAATCTCTTCAAGGATAGAGGGAGAATAGGCCCTAAATAAAGCCTGTTGATTAAACCTCCTTTGAGTGACGATGAAGAAACAACACAATATTCTTAGTAGAGCGTTGTTCAGTAAATAAGGCGAGGGTTCCTGTGAATACACATCCACCCACACCACCTCCATCTTCACCTCCACCACATACACCTTCGCCCACACCGCCACCACCACCATCATTCACATGGCGAATTCAGTAAAATTACCTATTTTCAAGGGCTTGGGGAATGAGGATCTAAACCAGCTTTGGTTCATCGTGAAGGCTGTGTGGGAAGACCAGCACATTATAGATGATCAGATGAAGAAACCTATGCTGGTCACTGCTTTATAGAAACATGTGCTAACATGGTACATTAAATATGACACTGATAACCCGATGGCTATGTTGACGGACATTCAGACTGCACTGAATAAGAAATTCAGTAGGCCCAAGTCTGAAGCACAATCGATCATTAGATTCAAGGAGATCATGATGAAGTCTGGAGAGACACCTTGGGAGCTAGATCATAGATTGAAGTGTAAGATCCATAAAGCTAACATGAATCTTACGGATGGGTAGCACCACGAATGGTTTATGGCTTTGCTCTTGCCTCATTTGAGGGTTGCCTTATCACATCAAAACATTGGCACCGAGGTGGATGCCCTGGAAATTGCAATGAGACTACATGAGACACCAATTCAAGATGTTTCTTTGGGAGTTCAACAGATTCACGTGGAGTTGTAGAACCTTTGCCTAGAATTCCAAAGTTTGAAGAAGGATAGAGCAACTTGGCCAGAGGTGCGTGAAGAGGTTTTGTGTTTGAAATTTAAGAGTTAAGGGAATGATAAATATCATTACCCTTCTTCGCGAATTATGTTGCAGGAGGAGGGTTGATTCCTCTGAGACCGAAAGCTCAAGCAGGGCCAAGTGCAGGGCCTATGCTATGGTGTGTTATCTGTCAGGTAGATGGAAAACATGCAACATAGAATTGCCACTTGTTGTAGAATTTTTTATAGACACCGCAACAATTCTTCTGCAACTTTTTCCAATCAGTAGGTCATGATGAGTGCAATTTCCGTAGTTATGAGTTAATGATGGAGATAATGCCAGTGTATCGGATGCAAACAGAAACTCGGTCTCTAGATCAAGGTGCTGGGGGGCTGTGAGAAGGATATCATGGGCACGGACGAGGCAGAGGCGGTGGAGGACCTACGAGAGGTCGGGGGCAAGTTATTTGCTACAATTGTGGAGGTCTAGGACACTATGCACGAGAATTCATGAACTCGACGCACCTGTTGCGACGATATTGTACCTAGTTTGATGATGCGACAAAAGACTGCCATGTATTAATAACTAAGATGCACGAAAATGGGACGCAACCTCATTAGCCTACATAGAACCTATAGATGATGAGGGATGAACCCCTCAAAGAGGACCCCAATGTGAATATTGTGCTATGAAGTGGAATGACAACTGGTGAATATAAGGGAGAGTGACCTGAAGAAGGTGAATGGGTCTGCAAAGCTCCATAAAAGGAGGTTGGCTTTCATTTGGAGTGCGTAAAGGAAGCCTTCATGGAAGCAAAGAAAAGCTTTGCTGAGGCTTCTACCTTAGGGAGTCAGGATAAGTGACTTGAAGAAATGGACCCATCCATGCTTGATACCTTTTTGGAGACCTGTATGAAGTTGCTACGCAATAGCAAGGCCGTCAAGGGATTATAGGAGTTGACCAATAAATGTGATGGTAATACTCCTGAGGAACCACACATGGTCCAGAAAATTGGTAAGCATAAGGTAAGAACAGGGCGTGAGATTAGGCTCACCACACAAATAGGAAACTATGAAATGGACCAAGCTATTCTAGATCTAGGGTTCGACGCGAATGTTTTGCCTAAACAAACGAGGGAGATAATGGGGAGACTTGTGCTATAGTGGTCTCCGATTCAGTTACAGATGGGAAATCAACAAAAGATTATCCCCATGGGAAGATTGTAGGGAGTGACAGTCGATATTGAAGGCACGAGCGCATTGGCGGATTTTGAAGTAATAGAGATTGTCGATGACAACAATCCCTACCCCATTCTCCTTAGGTTCAACTGGGCTGTCGACATGAATAGGGTGATCAATTTGAAGAAGCGAATGATGTCATTTGAAAGAAAATCACTCTACATAGTAGTACCTTTGGACCCTGCAGAATGATCACGCTATACTGAACCAATCTTCGATTATGAAAGTGACGATGATCTGGACCAGATTTATAAGATAATAGTGCAATATCAAAATTGGGTGAACCCGATAGCAAATGGACGAATTTCATGGGACCACAAAAGCTCCTACACCTCAGATTCAGAAGAGTAATTGGAATACTGGCAGAATCGATTGCATGAGGTGTCTATGCTACGTTGTAACATGATGACTAAATCATTGTGTTGTGTATCGTCAGAGGTAAGAAGTCTGCCTTACTATGATGGCTTAACTGACATTGATAAATTTATGGATGCATTTGAAAGGGAAGTTCTAGAGAAGCATCGCTTCCAAGCCTTGGACTCGGTGTTGCGTGCTATGCCTACAAGATGGTGGGATATGCATAAAGGCAACTTCGATGGATGGCGCGAATATAGAAGATTGATGAATGTGCAGTTTGGTCACCCAAATGTGTGATTGAAAGAGAAATATGATGGGAGGAGTGATCCACGTGATCATTTAGCCAAATGGATCGATGCTTATGGAGCAGAACTGCAACCAGAGTGGGTGCATTTGTTATGTCACACCTTGGATGTAATACCTATGAATTGGTACTTAGAGATAGAGCTCCCCCATGGCATAGACGAATGGGATATTTTGAGATGGGGATTCTTGATGAAATTCAACATTGAATATGGATTCAAGTGCATTGATGAAGTGCTGCAAGAGGTCAAAGCATCGATTTTCAGAATCCTGCAAGATCCTTTGGATTTGATTCAACCAGATTGGACCACCCAGCTACGCCATGTGCCGGAGTGCTACAATGTGACTGCTGAAGAAGAAGAGGATCAAAGGAACATTACTATCCCAGAGACAGAAGGTCATCATGAAGTTGAAGGGCCATAGATAGAGAATCCCGATATCACCACGCCGTTGAAAGTGAGAAAAGTAAACATTGGGACAGAGGTGGAGCTGAATTTTGTGAATATAGGGGACTACTGGGATGATGCTACAACTGATAAGGTCATTGAGTTACTCCGCGAGTATCATGATTTGTTCCCTACAAAGTTTTCAGACCTGAAAGGGATTATAGGCGATTTAGGGGTGATGAGGATAACATTGAAACTAGACATGAAGCATATGAAACAAAGGCCATATCGCCTTTGTTGGGTGCAAGAATTACACTTAAGTAAACTCCTCAACACTTAATTTGTCAACTCGGGGGATTCGTAAACTTAGAGACGAAGCACAGACAATGCCAGAGATGGTATGAATCTTTCTAATATAAATCTCTACTTTCTTTAAAGGAAAGATTGTAGAATCAAACTAAAAAGAGAAAAAGGCAACTTGAACCATCTAAATAATCTAAGACTAGAACAAGGAAGAATGCATTTGTAAGAGGGAATTAAAAATAAAGGGCAATCACTCTAGCTAATTATTGTTTAACTACCGAGGGTGTGTTTTTCTTTAGTAGAGACACTTAGCAGTTTCATCAGATGGGCCATTAAACCTACTCCTTTAGAGATTTCCTTCTTGCACTATTCTGTCTTGTACTATCACAATCTGCTTGCAGTAGTGCAGGAACAAAGCTTTATGCAGAAGGTATAAATGGTGTCTTTACTAAAGGATTTTTAGTTCCTGCAAGGGCTTGAACTTTTCCAGGTTCAAAGCACTTAGATCCCATGGCAAGAAACTAGTTCTTAGAACAGATCAGAGCTTCTTACACTTAGCATTTAGTTCTTAAAATGAGTGCTTAGTTATTGCAAGTGCTAGTATACTGTTAAATCAAATTGCACAGATAAAAATGAATGTTTCTGATCTTGACAAAATGCAGGAATAAAGAAACAATCCATATACATTTATCCTATCATAAGCATTTAATGAAAGAAATAAGATTACGGAAAGTAGACTAAGAAGGCTTGCTGCATCACACCAACATGCACTGGTGCAGGTTCATTTCTCTTGCTTGGACCAGGTGAGGAAAACCAACCAAACAGAACTACAGAAAAGGAAATATCACACCAACATGCACTGGTGCAGGTTTATTTCTCCTGCTTAGACCAGGCGGGGAAAACCAATCTAAAATCAAGTGTAGGAAAGGAAATTTAGCTACTTCACACAACGGATCTGCTTTCACTCAGACATGAATGCATGTGCTTGAAATTAAATCACACTTGACAATATAAATACAAATTACAGGAAACAAAAAATGGGGAAAACGTGTTGGGTTGGCTGGGCCCTAGCCAACCAGCGTGTTTCCCCTTTAAATAAAAACACTGCTCAGTACTTTAATCAATTCATCAGCTTAAATACAGAAATGTGACTTATAAAACATGAGGTGGAGCTCCCTTTTATTAATTCACTGAGGCAAGTACATGCGTTAATACATTGTCCAACCCAGATTCGGGCAATAACAAAATACAACAACCTGTTACCACCTCTCTGGCTATGTCTCTGTTCTATCCAAAAAACTCCCTTAGTCCTATTTACATTCTACATTATATAGATCTTTGGCCAAGGTCCAAAATAGATCATTCAAATGATTACATAACCAACCACAAAATTTAGCTTCTCGACCCTTAAACTTAGAAAATTGACAAAACTGGTCGTAACCAATCTCCAGCTTTCATTTTTCACAGTTTTCATCTCGGCTGCCTTTGGATCGATCTTGCTGTCGTGGTTGAAGCTGCTCAAAACGAGGCAGTGATCAAGGAGGTTCAGATCTACTGCAAGGATTTGTTGTGCTGACAATGGTGCAAGATCTGATCTCACACTAGGATCAATGGTCATGGTAAGTACTATAACTACCAAATAAACATTGGAGATATCGATAAGTTACAAAGAGTGATTAAAAGTAAGAAATCATGTAATAAATGATTAATTAATGCTAAGTTAAGTTAAAAATATGAAAAATAAAGTTTACACAAAATATGTCACTGTGCTTGGATTGGTGCAAGATGAGGGTGTATAAGAGAGGTAAAACATCGGTAAATGGTTATGATTTAGGAAGGGGAAAATGGAAAAAAGAGAGCAAATTAGGGGGTCAACATCCTTCCATCCCTAAACTGTTGTGTTTCCTTGCACAACTATTTACCTTTGCAAAAAACCTTCAAAACTTGGAGCATTCTAGCTCAATCCTGCTCTGGCATATTGACATCAGCCTGTAATGTTTCAGAGTTCTTCTTTCTGATGTTCTTTAGTTTCTTTGTCACCTTTTTAAGTTGCTTAAAACATTGCACAACTCGATACTTCCAAACTCTAACTTCTCTTTTCTTTTTCTGGATCTCTGTAGTAAATTCTCCTTTACTCTATTCTTTATCCTCTTGCGCTTTAGCTATGAGCTGTTCTAAGTTCTGCACTTGAAGCTCTAGTTCAACTACTCGAGCAACGGGAGTTACAAAATCTTTTTCTTTTTCTATCTCGATAGGGGTTGTGTCTTCCTCAGGGACCTCAGTATCCCTCATGGTTACATCACGAAATTCTTCTTCTTTTGGTTCTTCTTCTTCTTCTTTTGGTTCTTCTTCCTCTGGTTCTTCTTCTTACGATTCTTCTTCTTGCACTCGTGCAGGAGGGGATTCAACGTCCTGTGGGGACTGTGGTTCTTTGCCTGCATTAGATTCTTTATTCTTTTTCCGGGGCTTTTCAATGAAATCTACCAACTGAGTGTAATCTTGACCTCTGCAAATTCTGCTGCGTCTGCAAGGACTGCCAGGTTATCTTCTTCGGGGTTCTGTGCCTGTACTGGTGGCGTAAAAGGAGCCTCTTCAATAGGTGCACTAGTTTTCTTCTTATTTGGAGATGGGGCCCTTCCTTCTTTTGATTTTTCAGATTGTTTCCTTTTTGCACTGGTGCAAGAAGGACTCCCCTTTACATTCTTATTTGGGCCCTTGTGCTAGTGGGGTCCTCTGTCTCCTTTCCAATAGCTGTCTTTTTATGTAGCTATTTTAACAATGCCTCCTAGGTCATGCCTTTGACTTCTAGTTGTTTTAGGACCAAATTTTTTATCAGTCCGTGGTGATATAGCTTCTTGTCGGCCTGGTCTGCCCGTCTGTCCCACACACCTTTGGCCATTTTTTCCAAGATCTTAAGCAAAAAATAGGGGAAATTCATCCTCCATTGGATGTGCCGGGTGGCTTCGAAATGCTACAACATCCTAAATTGATATACAAAAGTGCGGGAGTACCTTCCCTCACAAGTTACAAATTTCTGTAGGATGAAAAGGAGGTCTTGCCACTGTCCCAACATGGAACTGCATGGAACTCCTTCCTTCCAATCTACCTTCATCTTCCTGTCGACGACAAAATGCTTCCATCACTTGCTTTATAGTTTCCGATTTTTAAACCACTACTCACCAGTATTTTCCAAGCCTATCGTTGTTGCTACAAACTCTTCCGTGACTTCAAATTTTAGAGGCCCAATTTTTACTCGGTCGTTTTTGAAACTTTTGACAAAGTGTAAGGCCACTTCTCTGTCATGCCCGTCAAACTTTTGCAAGAACTGAAGAAAGCTTGAGTCTTGCAATAGTGCAAGACTATTGTGATACTCGGCAGTCTATTCTACCGTACGAGAGACGAGGGTTTGCTTTGAACATGTGACATCATTACTTAATGGCTATAAATAGTTGAGAATTTACATGCATGCCATGAAAATTGGTTCTTATAGTTAGGGATCCTTTCCATCTTATCACCCATTCATTCCACTGAAATATCTGTGGATGCATGACATCCTTGAGATCAGGCCGGATTGGTACTTCGGCGACGTTTTAACGAATAAGTGAGGTAATCATTATGAGTGAAGGACATCTAAGATTATGGCAGAAAGGGACAATTATGTCCAAACAATGGTTAAACACTTCCGCATTCCTTCATAATTCAAAAAAGAACTTAGCATTCATTAAAAAATGATGATGATTCTTAACTTAAAAACACCTTGTACTTTAAATAATTTTCTCTTAGTTAATATGATAGCACAAGTACTCATCGACTAAGTAGAATGATTCCTTATAAAATTCCATGATGACCACTTTCCTATGACGTATATTATGAAAAGAACAAATTGTATTATGTTTCTGACAGGTGCATGCTTGCACCGCTTAAACTATGCTATTTTATGGTACCATTCTGCTTGCA
>APFE031295570.1:148168-160836 GCA_000404065.3 Pinus taeda
AAGCTTGGTCGTCCATGATGGTGTGCATGCACCCCATGGTGACATCTTGCTGAAGCGAACTCTTGCCTCCATTGCAACTGGTGCAATGGTTTGCCTCCTTCATCCAACTCGTCTACTAACATGCCCATGGTCTTCTTGGGTGTGGCGGAACCAGAACCACAATGATGCATAGTGTTCGTGTTGATCTTCAAGTGTGTGCTAGTGGTCATGTGCATCGACTTGCCAAAGTACATGTCCAACTCTAGCTGGACCTGCTTCTTGTCTTCACCTTGGTGAGTGTGCTGAATGGGTTGGATTGCATGTATGTGCACAATGACATGCATGTTGTTGAATCCCTTGCATGCGATCAACAACATTGCTCACCATGTCTGCTTCATGCCAGCTACTGGGCATAGTTTCATTCGTGAGTGCATGTTGCACCCACTATTGTTCCTATTCCTTCTGCAACTCATTTGTCTATCTATGCAGTTTCATGTTCTTCCTCAAGTTTTTGCTTCCTTCTTTGTTCCATTATCTGTCTTTGTGTGATATTCATGTCGCGTCGTCACCTCATAGCATGAGTCTCCAAAGCTGCTTTATTAGTGGATCTGCTTGATCTTGCAACTTTCTTCCATCTCTGTCTTGTCAACAACCTTCCTCTTGCATTTGCTACATTCATTGTGTTTGATGCATTTGGCATACTGCCTTTAGCTATTGTTCATGATGATGCTCCTTGTGATCTCTTGATGTTCTTGTCTACGAACAACTTGATGTCTTCGTGAGTAGGCAAGCTCATAGACATTTGATTGGCTGCATCTCCAGGTGTGCTTTGAATGGTGTCTTCGACTCTTCCCTCTTGGAAACCATTGTAACTACACTATTGAGAGGCACATGAACACCTACAATACCTAGAGACATGGCAACACTCATTGCAAGCAATCTGTTAGTCGAAAACCAAAATGAACTTGTGAACCGAATCTCAACATACCTGTGTGACTAATCATGAAGGTTGCGCAATTTGGGCCGAGAGGTTAGGAGACTGACTCCCAAGACTGCGAAAGGCACAGTTTGGGGTGCTGGGAGACTAGCTGACTACTGGAACCAAACAATGCACAATCCAGTGTGGCTGCTGACTACTAGAATTGCACAATGCGCAATCTCAGCTGGCAATGATTGCATGCTCAGTGACTGCATTGTGCAATTTTCTAGGCCAATAGTCATTATACCTCAGAAATGCGAAAAACAACCCTGGAGGATAGTCACTAGGAAGAAATGCGCATTTCTTGAGAGAAAGATAGAGCCTTCCATCTCAGGATTGCACAATGTTTTCTTGGTGAGGGTCTTGGTGAGGGATAGTCCAGGCCAAGGCTACACAGACTCACTGATCAGCAACTGAAAGTGAATGTGAGTGCGAATGCATGGTGATAATGAGTGCAAGCATAAGTGAATGATCATGCATGCAAACAGTAAATGATAGATTTAGAAAATGGAACAACATGCATGTGGGTGAGGCGAGTCACCAAATCGACGACCGTTCGTGAAAAACAGTTTCATGCATGCGACAACAGTGAGATAGCAATGAAAACTAAAACAATGCTAGGACAAGCTAGTATGTATCAAAATAACAGCAAGTGTTCACTGAAATCAAGCAGACAATACTCACACAAGCGAAAACACAAAAAGCGACAAAAATGCAACACAAGGCATGGAAAGTGAGCTTACCCAAAAACAGTTGAGTTGGATGTGCCAACTGCTCCTAGTGATGTGGGATGTCAGAGATACAAGGTTGATGTGAGGAATGAGCTCTATAATGTCTAATTGATAAGTTTTGATAACATTGAGGTTGTGACATGCATGCCACAAATCTAGTGAAAGCGACACTTGGTGGGAAGTTTTTGAAATGATTCTTGCATGTGACCTCCAACTACTAACCATAGATCCCTAAAATAAGGAATGCCTTTGCATGATGCCTTGGGAGAAGCAACTCACGCATGCAAGTCAGTTTTTCTCAGTCCTGGAGGGAACCAGTCAACTCAGCTACACATACAAGAGACAGCTTGACTGCTGGGAGAAAATGCATATTTTCGGGCAAAGCAACTGACTGTTGTCCATATTTGCATAAATTTTGGGTTGAGCAGCCCTACTGGGGAAAATTACGCAATTTTGTCTGTGAGGGTTGACTGGCATAATTTCGCAATTTTGGAGCCCATCAAGATGCCAGTTAAGATTGCACAATTTCTGGAGGGAAGGCTAGTTTCCCTCCATAATTGTGCAATTTCCTTGGGGAGCTACTCAGCTTGTAGCTGAACCAAGTCCGAGTGATCAGCCTGTGAGGGGACTGCTTCGGGCTATGATTGAAAGGCTGCCTTTGTGCAAGAAAAACACTGAATCTTGTGAACATGACAAAGTAAGGCAAGCTGCTATGAAGGTTGGTAGGGAGGCTCCAAAATGAAGCTAGTGAAAACTTTTGGAGGTTGGTTATAGCTGCTATAACACTTGGTGACACACTGGTATAACTCCAGCTCTATGAATGGATCTTGTTTGTGAAAAGCAAGTCTAACACCTTCGGAAGTATTTTTCAGTTCTCAGTTCATCTTAGCTTCACACTAGCTTGATTATAAGATGTAGCATCTTCCAAGCTCTTGGTCGATTGACACACATTCCAAGCCAAGGAAACACAATTGTTTCGATTAGGGTTGAGGGGTATATTGGTGCACAAACAGTATAGTCATCAAAGTCTTAGTTTCATCTCTGGTGTTGCTCTGCTGCAAGCAGGCCCCAATAGTGCCCCAATGGAGTCACATAGGAACACAAGCATGGCTTCGCTGCCAGCAAGCCTGGTCAGTACCCCAGCAGAGTTACTCACGTCACCTCTCAGCGCAGGAAGCCTTTCTCTTCTTTTGCCTTATTCATTTTTCATTTTTCAATTTTTTTTCACTTTTTTTATTTTTATAACTGTGCATAACACTTATTCATTTCAAAGGCAGAAGAGGGATCCTGACTTATTGAGAGCAGAAGAGGTTGTCCCAGTAGAGAAGTAGTTTATTATACCTCTGACGTACCTGTTAAGGTTTTCCCCCTCACCTTCCTCTACTTGACTGAGATGACAAGGATTAACCCAAAAAACAATCGACTAGAGAAGGTGACAATAGTTAGCGTGCAAGCGTTGTGTTTTCACTAAGGTTCAATTCAAACAACATGTATTTTCCTTCGACATATCATGGACTAAGAGTAACAAGTCCTTCATACAGAGGCTAGATGACAAATAACCAAGTCGTGATAGTTATACAAGCCCTCTTGTACTTCACCCAGTTCATTTCAAGAGTCATACATGGTTTCACACAAAACTAACCTACAAACGAAATAAGCAAACTATACGAACGAAACAAGTGAAATAACAATCAACAAAGCAAAGAAAAAGAAAAAGTGAAAGCAAAAGAAAAGCGAACAAGCAAACAACCAAGCAGACAAACAAATAAACAAATGAAGCAAGTAAGCAAACAAGCAAGCAAAAAATTTGACTGAAAGAAAACACTACTGCTACTCCTAAGCTAACAGTGCATGGGTCATCTCATGTGAAGTGATACTTCCAATGCAACCACTAGTGCATTGGTTGACCCATGTTGGTGAAGGCATGGTTCGTGAACAAGATAGCTATGCAAACCAACAAGCAAGAAAGATGTAACAACGAAGACAAACACACTCCGAGCTTACAAGCATCCACATAACAAATATGAGTTAGAGCGCATGACATGCATTCTGTGGAGCTGTCATGGTACTGTGCTACATTGTGTGAAAATGTTGAGTGTATGCATTCTCTTGGCTGTGTCATGTAAGCAAACATGAGACAGGTAGACCACTTGTGTTGTGCATGTGTGCTTGCCGTGTAAGATTCCTCCAATGCATGAGTGATGGGATCATGTAGTTCGAGTGGAGGAAGCGAAATCTAGGTGTTTGGTTGATCTTCAATGCAAATCAGAGAGTAATGAGGAGCCTTGAGTGTTTCAAAAATTTCTTGACCAGAAGTAAAGCCAACCTCAAGAAAACGAGGGCATGACATAACCATCAACTTGGGCTGAAGTGCCTCAACAGTCTAAGGGGTTTCGACCTCATGGACAGATAGATCATCGTAGACCAATGCCTTGGATAGATTAACAATGGTTGAATCAACATTGTGATCATATGAGGAATTGAATAGATCACGACAACCAAGATCAGAAAATTCAAGATGCTTGTCGGCATCCTCATAATTTGAAGAATCGAGTAGAGGGGTAGATGAGAAGTAAAGATGTTCACCCTCTATATTTTCAAGAAAGATAAATGACATATTGAACGGATTTTTCGAGGAAGATGTGTCCTCTCCATACTTTAATGACAAACTGACATCCGAGGTGCCCTGTGAATGATCAAAAGTAGAAACAACTAGAAATGGGTTTTCACAAGGGAAATTAATAGTCGTAGAATCACAAGGGAGGTCAGGATCAAGCGAATGAGGTGTGGGTGGAAGGGAGTCATCCTTCACCGCGGGCTCTTCTTTATATTCGCACACACACTCATCACGAATGATGGCGCAGGTTGGTTGCATAACACCAACTCCGTCGACAACTTGATCCTCGTTCACAACAGGTGAGGAGTCTGGAATGGGAGAACACAAGATAGTACAATCCCGAGGATCAATAGAATGTGAGGATGGAGGTCGAGGGGAAGATCCCATGTGACAACCAGCAGGCTTACAAGCCAAATCTGTGCAAATCTCAAGAGCAGGTGGGGTGGGAGGATGTGACAGTTCAACAGAGGTGTGTGCATGATCTCCCACATCACTCTATGGTGGTGGAGTTGTTTGATGATGTGAAGGTGGACAGTCAGTTGTGACAATAAATCAACTGTGCCTACTTGTGATTGCACAGCTCCATCACTGAAGTGTGTTGAGAGGGGTTTAGATACGTGAAGAAGATACTCAAATCTTCCATTAAGAAATTCCCAATCAATATCATCTTCTGGGAATCGGTATGCAAGATTATTAAAGCGTGTGTGAAACTATTCAACGGATTCATCAGGTGCTTTTCACAATTCCATAATTTCTTTGTTGAGTGTTTTATAGTTAAAGTGATTGAAAGCACGGTCTATCTCTGTGACCAAATGAGCAAGAGAATGAACAGATTTTTCGGGTAATGTGGCACACCAGTGCATTGGGTGCCCTCAAAGCGTGTAGATGAATAGCGCGCAGCTCATGTATTCTTCAAAGCATCCATGTCTTTCGCATGAGCGTACAATGTCAACCACGTGCCTCACCAAGGCTACGTAGCCTCCACCATCAAATTCTTTGTGAGACATGTTATCTAAGAGCTTTTTCGAGATGATGAAATTGTTTCCATAAGACATACATTTTGGAAGAGCAGCTCAGTAGTGAGTCATGATAGATGTCTAGAGATTCAAAATAGATGTGAGGACTCAGCTTGTCATCTGGCCCTTCTTCTAGTGCCAAAATGTTGATGATGTTGGACCCGCCAACATGTCAATGGGATCTCCTCAGTAAGAAGTCCCAATTAGACCTCAGACCATTTGGTGTAAGAGTCCAAGCAGTGGGTCGTAAAGCAATGCCTTGATCGCGATGTCGCACAATGGAAAGTAAGATAACTTTGTTGGTATCATGGGTGTGACCTCTGTAGTTTGTCAAGGAAGGTTCATGAGAGGTTCCTAACACAGGTGGGTTGAGATGAGTGTGCCCCTTGGCAACCTGTAAGTGTACTCAACTAGGAAGGGAACACACGAGCGAAGATGCATCACAAGCTGGAAAGCAGGTCAGTCCAGCAATCAAAATTGATGGTTAAAACAACAACACATCTGCAACAAGATCTATATAATTGCATACAAAAGTTTTCATACACAACTACGTAAGTTAAACAACATACATTGATACAACAACCGAAACAATCTAACTACAATAACAACATATGCATGAAAATGTGTTGGCTCTTATTATATAAAGCAGTGTAAATTCCAATCATACAATACATCCATGTAAACCTGTGAGCCCCAACAGTGGAACGTTACAACCACATCCACCTGCTCCTCCAAAGAGATGGAATAGTCTTATCAGAAGCTTGGTTGACCAAAAGCCTATACAATGAGTTATGAGATTCTATTTATAGCAAAGGGTGGGGTGACCATTTAAATTCCCATTTTTTATAGTTCATCTACCCTCATGACTCTTCATCTATTCTATGATTGTTACATCCAACTATTGGCACTTGAACTTCCACTTGACACGATGTTACATTACAATGCACATGTGCTCAATGGATTGAGCAAGCCATGCAAGACATCATTGAAAATCGGTCTGTTGTGGTGAGACCAAATCTTAGACATGCTTGTGATGGTGAAGGTGGTGAGTTGATGCCAAGCTTGGTTGTCCGTGATGGTGTGCATGCACCCCATGGTGACATCTTGCTGAAGCGAACTCTTGCCTCCATTGTAATTGGTGCATTGGTTCGGAAATTTCATCCAATTCTTCTACTAACATGCACATGGTCTTCTTGGGTGTGGTTGAACTAGCAACACACTAATGCATAGTGGCTGTGTTGATCTTCAAGTGTGTGTTGATGGTCATGCAGGTCGACTTGCCGAAGTACATGTTCAAATCCAGCTGGACATGCTTCTTGTCTTCGCCTTGGTGAGTGTGCTGAATGGGTTGGATTGCATGTGTGCGTACAATGACATGCATGCTGTTGAATCCCTTTCATGTGATCAACAACATTTCTCACCATGTCTGCTCCATGCCAACTGCTGGGACGGATCTTTAACCTTGTACAAGCACAGTTTCATCTGTGAGTGCATGTTGCGCCCACAGTTGTTCTTGTTCCTGCTACAACTCATTCATCTGTCTATGCAGCTTCATGTTCTTCCTCGAGTTGTTGCTTCCTTCTTTGTTCCATTACCTGTCTTCGTGTGATCTTCATGTCATGCCATCACCTCATAGCCTAAGCCTCCAAAGTTTCTTTATTAGTGGATTTGCTTGATCTTGTCAACTTTGTTCATGATGTTGGTCGTTGTGATCTCTTGATGTTCTTGTCTATAAAAAAATTGATGTCTTCGTGAGTAGGCAAGCTCATAGACATTTGATCGACTGCATCTCTAAGTGTGTTCTAAATGGTGTCTTCGATTCTTCCCTCTTGGAAACCATTGTACCTGCACTACTGAGAGGGAAATGAACACCTGCAATACCTAAAGACATGGAAACTGTAACGCCTTGCAGGTTCGTGCACGAGCGTGCGCCCCTCCCGTTGCGAAATGCGACTAAGTATGGAGTGCGAGCGCTCTAACCATGCGGAGGCACAGTCATAATATGTGCGCGCAGATATGGGAGGGCGTTCACACGTTTATAGGGCGAGTTGGCAGCTCGCCCCACACATGGAAGCCGACCAAGGGTGGATTAAGCGTGGGCGAGTCGACGGTGAGAAACACTTAACTACACGATGGTTGGGCAGTTGTATTGCGGATTGGAGGGTCGGCCATGGAGATGGTCGCCACAACGAACATGCATATAAACTTATGGAGGATGCATTCATTTTAACCATCGAACTCGCATAGCTCTTCGCACAAGTCTTGGTGCGCACAAGAGGTGCGAGGGAGGACGCACTACCGCAGGTCGCATTGGTGGAATGCGCCCGCCGAGTCGGGCGACATACGATCGTGCAACGCACGGGTAGGAGGTCGGGTGGACCGCCCGCCGACTGAGGGCACATGGGCGAGGTCGTGGTTGGACCGCCCGCCCAAGGGGTGAACGCACACGGTGAACGGGCGCCCGGGTTGGAATGATACTTGGTCGGTGGGTCGTGCGGGTGTGCATGGGTGCGCCCGCCCGTTCGGGCAGACTTGTATTGTGACTTTGTTGTATATTTGGTTAAGGCAGAGGTACGACCGCCATGTGGGTGTGCACGGGCGGGCGCCTGCCTTGGGTTATAAAATCGGTGGAGCGTTGCTCCCGGCCATTGTAGAGAAACTTGATATATAATAAAATAAAGTTTTCTCTTGCATATTCTTGATGTTCTTGGTATCGTTTATCATGCTGTTATAATGGATTCTGCACATTATAATCATAATTGAAGTTTTTATACATGAATGAAGGCGTAGTTCGTAAAGTAGCATAATCATGGAAACGGTTGGTTACTTAGGTGGTGCCGCACCCAGTCAACTTAAGAAAAAAAGAGTTGTGGGCGTGACAGGTGGTATCAGAGTTGATTCAGGATTGAAGAAGCTTGATGATAAGCGAAGAGAACGAATATGTATGCAAGGACAAGTTATGGAGAAATCATGGATGAACAGTCTGGGTTTCGTGGACTTGATGGTCCGTGGAAAGACCACTCAAGCTCTTGTGGACACAGGGGCCACTCATAACTTTATGATGACACGGTTGGAAAGAGAGGTCGGACTGACGATCCTCCCATCGAACATGGAGGTCAAGGCAGTGAACTCTAAGGCTAAGGTGGCGGGTTTGTCACACGAAGTGCCGATGCAGATAAAAGACTGGACGGGTTAGTTGGACTTCACGGTGATGGAGATGAATGACTTTGATGTGATACTTGGACAGGATTTCTTGAAGGGCAACAAGGCTATTGTTGTCCCCTTCTGTGATGAGGTGGTGCTGGTTGGACAGACACAAACTTGGACTTTTCCCACTCATAGGCAAAGGAGGGAAGTCAAGGTGCAGCGTGTTTCTGCACTGAGTTTGGAGAAGGCTATGAAGGAGTCAGATATGGAGACATATGCGGTGATGTTCAAGGGAGTCGACGGTGATGGAGTGGGGATGCTTATTCCAACTGAGATTTCTGATGTGCTAGCTGAGTATGTGGATTTGATGCCTGATGAGCTACCAAAGAAGCTTCCACCAAGGCGTGCAGTGGACCATAGCATTGAGCTTGAACCAGGGAAGGAACCCCTGGCAAAAGCACCTTATCGTTTATCAGGGCCTGAGTTGGAGGAATTGAAATGGCAGCTAAAGGAGTTAGCTGATGCAGGTTTCATTAGACCTTCAAGGTCCCCTTATGGAGCTCCGGTATTATTCCAGCGAAAGAAGGATTCCAATGAGCTACGGATGTGCTGTGACTATCGTGCATTGAACAAGCAAACGGTGAGAAACAGGTATCCTTTGCCATTAGTTGCTGATTGCTTCGACAAGCTTGCGAAAGCCTGAGTGTTTTCCAAGCTGGACTTGAGGCAAGGGTACTATCAGGTGCGGATTGCTGAAGGAGACGAGAAGAAGACCGCGATCGTAAAAAGGTATGGTAGCTTTGAGTTTCTTGTTATGCCATTCGGGTTGTGTAACGCTCCTGCGACATTTTGCACTTTGATGAATGATGTTCTACGACCATACTTGGACTCGTTCGTAGTAGTATACTTGGACGATATAGTGGTGTATAGTGACAACATGGAGGATCATAAGAAGCACTTGGCGATGGTGTTCAAGGCACTGAGGGAGAATCAGTTGTTCTTGAAGAAGTCTAAGTGTGTGTTCGCTCAAACCGAGATTCCATTCCTTGGGCATATTGTTGGTCAGGGGTACATACGGATGGAGCCGAGCAGAGTGAAGGCTATCGAGGACTGGGTTGAACCTAAGAATGTCCATGAGATGAGGGTGTTCTTGGGCATGACCAACTACCAACGGAAGTTTGTAAAAGGTTACTCCAAGGTGACATCGGCACTGACAGACCTACTGAAAAAAGACAAGAGATGGTGTTGGATGGAGAAATGTCAAAAGGCATTTGATGACTTGAAGAGAAGGATGGTTACAGCACTGATACTGAAGTTGCCTGACTTCAAGAGACCATTTGAGTTACACACTGATGCTTCAGATTTTGCGATAGGAGGGGTTCTTATGCAGAATGGGCATCCGGTGGCCTATGAGAGTCGAAAGTTGCAGGATAGAGAGCGGAGGTATCCGGTTCATGAGAAGGGGATGACTGCGATCATCCATTGTCTTCATGTGTGGAGGCATTACCTGATTGGGAAGCTGTTTGTCGTCAAGACTGACAACGTTGCAGCAAGTTATTTTGCATCACAACCGAAGCTTTCTGCAAAGCAAGCTCGTTGGTAGGACTTCTTGGCAGAGTTTGACATGTCTATTGAGTATAGACTGGGTAGACACAATGCGCTAGTAGATGCCCTTAGTAGGAAGGGACAACTTGCAGCAATGGAGGGTGAAGACCGGGTAGTAAGGAGTAGAAGTCAGGTTCAGATGTCAGAAGAGATGCAAAACAAACTGAAGGAAAGTGTGGAAACTGATACTTTGGCACAGAATATAGTGAAGTAGATAAAGGAAGGGAAGACACGAAAGTTCTTTCTACAGGACGATTACTTGTTCTTTGGAAACCGACTCTATGTTCCAAAGACATCTGGTCTCAGGAGGCACCTTTTGAAGGAGTGCCAACTTGTAGGCCACTTCTCCAATGCGCTGAAGTACTTGATATGGTCCGTAGAATTTGGGAGAGAGTTTCTGACATCCCTTATCTTTGAGTGATGTTTGCTTATATGGTTGGAGCCGTAAAAAGACCTGATCCCCTTCTTGAAATTGGCGCTTTGAGCGATGTTGGTCAGCCTGTTGCTTCATACGGTTCTGAGCTTGATGAAGATTCTCGCGCAGGTGGGCGAGCATGGTTGCGCGGTGTTGTAGGAGTTGATCCACGGCTTGTACTTTGGAGCACCCCGTGAGATAAGAAGTAGGGGAAGGCGGGAGTTGACCATAGACTGCTTCATAGGGAGTCATTTTGGTGGTGGCATGATAGTTGGTGTTATACCACCATTCCGCCAGAGGTAACCACTGTACCCAAAGGTGTTGCTTTTCTGAAGTGAAACACCTAAGCTAGGTTTCTAGACATTTGTTGACTGCTTCGGTTTGACCATCTGTTTGCGGATGATATGAAGTACTGAGTTTGAGTTGAGCGCCTTGTATTCTTAAGAGTTCCTGCCAAAAATTACTGGTGAAGATTGGGTCGCGGTCTGACACAATAGAAGTGGGCATGCCATGCAATTTGAAGATCTGATCCATGAAAGTTTGGGCAACCAACGTTAGTGTAAATGGTTGGGGTAGGGTGCATAAATGAGCATACTTCAATAGTCGGTCCACAACCACCATGATGACTGACTTGTTCCCAGACTTTGGAAGACCTGTAATGAAATCCATGGAGACCTCCGTCCAAATTGACGCCGGAATGGGCAATGGTTGTAATGTGCCTGGTGGGTTGACTGTTTCCCCTTTTTGGCGTTGACAGACGTCACATTCTGCTATGAAAGTAAGGATGTCCTGTTTCATACCGGTCCAAAAGAATGATCTTCTGGTGCGCGCATACGTCTTCTGAAAGCCCAAATGTCCTGCAATTGGCGATGAGTGCAATTCTGCCAAAATGCTACTTTTGAGGGTGGATGTTGGTGATATTACGACTCTGTCCTTGTAGCGAAGAATATCATTCTACCACGAGTAGCTCTTGCTGGAATTAGGATCCACCTGCAATTGAGAAATAAGTTGGGAGAGCCCTGGATGTGAAAACCATTCCCTACAAGCCTCTTCAATCCAGTCTGGAATTGGGAGGGAAATTTCGAGCAGTGTACTTTCCTCCTCAAATTGGCGTGACAATGCATCTGCTACCCGGTTGTCTTTCCCTTTCTTGTAAATGATCTCATAATCATATCCCAGCATTTTCGCTAGCCACTTGTTTTGTTGTGGGGAAGATAGGTGTTGCGCCAGAAAATATTTAAGACTGTTATGATCTGTACGGATTTGGAAACGTCGCCCCAACAAGTAAGGTCGCCAGGTCTCGACTACATGTAAGATGGCCATCATTTCCTTCTCGTAGGTAGATTGGCCTAGATTCCTCCCACTTAGTTGTTGGCTGGTGAAGGCCAATGGTCACCCTTCCTACATTAAGACTGCTCCAATACCTGTTCCCGATGCATCACATTCAATGACAAATGATTTGGTGAAGTACGGTAGGGCTAAGACTGGAGTGGTACACATGGCGTTTTTTAGCGCGGTAAATGCCTGTTGTGCTTCCTCAGTCCAGAAGAAGGAATTTTTCTTTAGGAGTTGAGTGAGGGGCTTCGCTATGCGACCCTAGTTGCGGACAAATTTACGATAATAGCCTGTGAGACCCAAAAATCCTCTCAAACTCTTCAAAGTCTTAGGTTGAGACCATTCTTGCATTGCCTGGATCTTTTTTGGGTCCACCTTGACACCTTCACACCCCACAATGTGGCCCAAATACTCAACTTCTTCCATGCCAAACGCATACTTAGACATCTTGACAAATAATTTATGCTTGCGGAGCAGTTGCAATAGTAGATCTACATGCTAAAGATGTGCCGCCCATGTGCCACTATAGATGAGAATGTCATCGAAGAAGACAAGGACAAATTTTCTGAGATATGGTTTGAGGATGTGATTGATAAGACTCTGAAAAGTAGAAGGGGCATCACAAAGACCAAATGGCATGACCAGGAACTCATAATGGCCTTCATGAGTTCTAAAAGCCGTCTTGGGAATGTCGACTTCCTTCATGCGAATTTGGTGGTAGCCGGAGCGAAGATCCGACTTGGTGAAGAATTGAGCCCCATTGAGTTCGTCTAGCAAATCGTCAACCACCGGAATGGGAAATTTATCTTTGACTGTTAACTTGTTGAGGGCCCTGAAGTCGGGA
>APFE031295576.1:2187-42458 GCA_000404065.3 Pinus taeda
CTGTGGGAGATATAGAACATGATCCAGAAGAAAGTCTGAGAGACTAGGCAGTTTAAGCCTGATTGTGCCAAGCTCTGATGGCTTGATTTTTGACTGATCTGCAAAGTATACTACTCCATCAACATTGTCAGTGAAATCTTCAAAAAAATCTTTTCTATGAGTCATGTGACAGGTTGCTCCTGAATCAAGCAGCCAGTCATTTTTCCAGGAAGCAAGTGAAGTGTTAAACAAATCTTCATTTACTACGATGTTACATTGTGCCTCAATATAGTGAGCGATTCAGGTGCTTTACCTTTGTCTGTATCATCATTTTTACCTTTCTGTTGGTTTCTTCTCTGCTCAATTTTGTCCCATGGTAGCTTGCATGTAGAAGCATCATGTGATCCATTTCTTTTGCAGCGAATACAATGTAAATCTGCCTTTTCTGCTTGAGGATGTTTGCCCCCCTTGCCTCTGAAATATCTTCCTCTTCCTCTTCGTCCACCTCTTCCTCTTGTAGAATCTTGAGCAGGATGCTTTTCTTTATGAGCAAGGCACACAATCTCTTCAGAGGATTCAGGGGCTGTCTTCTTTCCGAAAGCTTTCTCTTTTTCAACAAACTTTTTCACAAGAGAGTCAAAGGTTATATCTTTAAGATTTCCATTTGCTTGCATTGACTGAAGATAATTGGAGTAAGTAGGATAAAGTGCCTCGAGAAAAGCAATAAGAGGAATATCCAATTCAACCTTAGTGGACTTGATATCATGCATTATAGACTTTATTTCAGATGCAAGAGCAAGAGGATCATTATTTTGCAGTTCAAGAGTGAAGAGTTTAATCATGAGTTGGACGACTTCAAGTGCAGAATATGAGTCATAGAGTTATTTCAGCTTTTGTAAGGCTTCAAAGGCAGTTGAATATGATGAAATGTGGCAACTCACCTCCTTATTTACAGATGTTGCGATTAATGCATAAGATTTGCTGTTCTTGTTTTCCCAAATGGCGAGCTCTTTGTCTGAGGTAGGCTTTTCTGGGTCACTGTCTCCTTCTTTAACACACACTCCTTTCCACAACTCATTGAATATGAGGGTGTGTTGTATCATCCGGGACCAATCAGGATAGTTCTCCTTACCAGTGAGAACTATTCCTACCATAGAGGTGATTGAATGCATTCTGTAAAAAATTACTTCTGTTGATAGAAAAAAAAAACTTTTGCTAATAGAATAATACTTCTGATGGAAAAAAAAAATTTCTCTTGTGGAGAAAAAAACTTCTGCTGCTAAAAAGGAATGTTGATAACCCTCCAACAAAGGCAAAAAAAATTTCTCTAATGGAGAAAAAAAGCTTCTGCTGCTAAAAAGGAATTCTATCACTATCATAAAATTTCACTGCATATAACCCTTTTTTTTAATTCAGTATATGCCATTCCATTATATAAAGGCAATATGGGGCAAAGTAATATCAAAAACGAGGAACGCCCAACAAATGTAAAGCCTTTGGAATTCGGTTGAGATTTCATTGAAACATTGAAATCTGTTGAGATTTCATTGAAACATTGAAACATTGAAACGACTTTGCCATCAGTACGCCATCATTGTGTATGTGTTACCATGCACTAAGACTCAGGAAACGCTGAGATGTAAACTATATATATCACATAAAATATATATATCGCTGTAATATATATCACTGTAATATATATACCGTTGTTACATCTATATATATCACATAAAATATATATCGTTGTAACATATATATTGTTGTTCGACAATGAGGATGACACCTCACCCTCGGCGAGCGAAGAGGAAATGCACGGCTCTGGCTCTGCTGATGATTCCTCCGACGTAGAACCGCTTAGAGACGCAGATGAAAGCAAGTTCTTTGAAAGCAGTTTGTATTGGTTTTGAGAAGAAACTCACTGGTTTAGTTTTGAAGAAGCTGAACGTTTGTCAGTTAATGCACAAGAGACAGTGACGAAGAGGAGGCGTTAATCAATCAAGCATTTCAAACTGGGAGCAGAAACAACGAGACAGGCAGCGTAAGCCAGAATGACTGCGGGCCAAAATTAATTTCAATCAAGGATCTTGGCTTTGTAAAGGGTGTCGTGGACTCTGAAGATTACAGATGACAGATGCGTTACTGGACAGAGCCCAGAGGCGTTGGAACAGTTTTGGATTTTGAGTGAATTCAGGGCAGTGCAGGTGTGGCAGAATGACAGAGGCGTTTGAGGACAGAGCTCATGTCAGAACGATAGAGGACAACAGCAGAAATGAATGGAGTTACAACTATTTTAAGGACTAGCTCTGATACCATGTCAAGCCAGGCAGCAACTCTCCAAAGGCAGTAAAAACTGATTCATGTATTTCATTAGGTAGCTATTGTTATATACAAGAATGTGACTGCTCAGTTCATCTTCTTGATAACTGTTCACATTCAAATTCAGCCAATCGCAGAGGATTAGGTGTCAACACAAAATTCAATGCAAGCAACAAATAAAATGTTTTAATATGAAAGGTTAAGTAATATTGAACTACATTTAATAATATATTAGTAAAAATATATTTAAATATATATATAATAGTTCTAAATAAAATATTTAAATGTCAATATTAATATATGATTAAAAAAACCATATATGCATTATATAAAGTAGAAATGTGTTGAAATTGCAAGTTTGGGCCCCACACACACGCATATATATATATATATATTGGAGGGATGAAATTGCACCTCAAGAGGTTTGATCCCTATTGGCTCTTGCTAGATTTGTGGTTAAGGTGGGCCTCTACTGTAACCATCTGCAACGGGACATTAATAATACAACTAGAAATATAAATCATCATCATAAATAAAAAATGCATTACTTGAGATTTACAAATAGATAAAGAAAACAACATAACTCTAGGTAGTATTCATAATAGATACATAATCTAAGATTTAGAAAAAGGGGATGAAATATTCATTCATTGATTCCTTTCTTTTATACTTCAATAGGGTTCCACAACATCAGAGAAGATTGATTGAGATCTCAATAACATCTGCAACCATCAACACTTAACCTTCACATAAGCTAGTGCTATCACTAAATATGATCCTTACACAAATGTGAAACCCTTTTATCCTATCCACAAAGGAGTTTTATACAATGATGGTTTCTAAAGTTAACCATGTCAAATTTGTTATAAAATAATAGGGGTGACTATGCCATTCCATTACCTAGGTGAACTCATTAGTTATGATCCTTAACTTCTAGTTGTTCTTAGCCAACTTCCATCATGCTTCTTTATGCCTGGATGTGTCCTTTACACTACTATTGACCCTATACTTCGGGGCATTCTTTTTCATCCATGTTTTTACAACTTTGTCAAAAGCAAAGGGTCCAATAAACCCAACCAGAATAATTGGATCACCATTGAGTCAACCCTTCTATTCCTCTCACCCTTCAAATGAAGGGTCCAACTCAGGGATGATCTGTAAGGCTTTGCCACAATTTCATAAACTTTCTCATTCTTCACACCACTTTCCAAAAATGATAGAATCTTTGGAAAAGAATACATGGGCCTTGTCATTGTCTAGTTCTAAAGGATGAGTCCACACAAGCAATTTTCATTTCAAGTATGCAAATAATCTAGTTATTGTATAAATAAATAGATGGATTGTGTTGCATGAAAAAATTACCTAACATATTTTTTCCCCGTCTATGCATCCTTATGGTGTGCATCCAATTCATCATTTACATCTTGAGTTTCTTGAAACATAGTTTATTATTCTAGAGGGTTAGCAATGTTCTAAGCCTTTGCATTCATTTGCCTAATTTTTTCTTATAGATTCTCAATAGACTTTGTTTCTTTACTCTACCAAGCCCATCCAATATTTAACAATAATGAATACCTACTCAATTTAATCCATATCTTAGTGTAGTTTATTTCATACAATATTAACTTCTTCAACTAGGGGACACTTTACCCATTAATTATTGGTGTTGACTATGTTGGGCTTAAGAATTATTCAACTAATGATGTAATTCACTACTCTATTTATGTACTTTGATTTTCTTCCCATAGCTCAAGCCATGTGTCTTATATGTGTACCCAATTAGCTTCAATTTCATAATGGGATTGTTATTGATCATGCTTCCTAATATCACGATCCTTGGCCATTTTTACAAGATATACCTATAATTGTTTATGGGTAGCTTGTAGTTTTTTATGCTCATTTTATTTTTAGTAAGGTGCTACTCTACCTCATTTAAAGGGATATTAATAACACATATTAAGTTAAAAGTGGAAAATTGTTACACCATATAATACTAAGTAGCATGGCACATAAATGGTCACCAATTTAATGATTTCCCCTTGGAAGGCAAAGAATTTGATTGAGATGGAGTTTAAAATTCCAACTTTGCATGCTTTTTTACTAATTGAATCACCCTCATGATGCACTCTTAGGTAGCTTCATCTAAGAATGAGACCACATCAATATGTTCCTAAACTATGCACAAAAATAAATCAACAATGAATATGGTCATGCATAAGTTTTTTTAGTTACACCATGATGGAGAGGGTATTGATCAAAGAATGTCATGGTATGTTTCTAGGTATATCCTCTTGTAGCTCGTCATTATTAATCTCCTCAATATGAATAGCCTCTAGTGTCCTATTCTCATCTGACCAATACCATGTGCAATCGCGATGGTTCAACATCACTTCCAATGGAACCTAAAATGACTCCAACCTTATCTATAAGATTTTTTACCATCCCCTTTATTCCTTACTAGATTATCACTACACTTGAATCTATCAACCTATATTGGGTGTGTTGTTGTTGCTCACATGTGGAAGAAGGGGTTGTAATTTGTGATCCTTCATTCTTAATAAGGACCCTAGTGATATTAAAAATAGATTCTTGATGATAATTCCCTATATCAATAATTGGCATATAGTTGTGGGTATTCTCATGTTTGTGATACACAAGTAGAGTCTCCTCTATAGTATCCAACCAATTCTTATTTCAATAATTTGCAATTTCTTGAGAAGAGGAAGATGATATTTCATATGTGGCAACTAGATCTGATTTGGACACAAGTTGAGTAGGTCAATTAGAGAGGGATGATGGAAATTGCATTAATGGAGTTAAAATTATTTCTTATTCACATATTTTCATTTTCTGAAATTGGTTACATGGCTCCAACATTCCTTGAAATTCTTCCCTTGAAAATGTAGCTAAAACAATGTTAGGTTGCATTAACATAGTTGGTAATGTTGGGGGATGCAAGTGCAAGCTCGATGTCTTAAAAAACTCAAAATTAGAATCCTAGATGATATAAACCTCCCTTATCTTCCTCTTCCTCTCATCTATGTCACTACCTATTGATATTGAGGACTGCGAAGGGGCTAAAGAGAATTTGGAAATATATATGTTAAATTGGTTATCAAATATGATTTTTTTATTCCTAACCATTGTTGGCACCAGATTAGGAATAAGTTTTGGAGAAATATGCAAAAGAATGTGCCACATAGTGAAGAATTGGTCTACACAAGGCATGTTATGTGTGTAATGTTTTGCACTATGCACATACACAATGTGCATAATCTTGTGTATCACACCCCAACCATTTTGTAATGCAACATGAGTTGCATTTCACACCCAATTTACATTGGGGAATCCATAAAATGTAATGAATTAATAGAAACGGGTTACTATTTTTTAATCGAACATTTTGATGGTAAGTGGGTTTGTACTTCTCAGTGTTGTCTTAGTTGTACTAATCTAAAAGGATGTATAAGGGAACATTTAAGTTCTTTTCTACATATATATAACTCAAGAAGTGCACTCTTTAAGATAAGGCTCATATTTGAATGTGTGAATTTACTTCCTTAATTCAAGACAATGAAATATTAGTTTATTCTTCTTTCTTAAATTCTCCATGTGAAATGAATGATTTCTATGGATAATTAGTGGATGATTTATGTGAATATGTAAATTCTTGAATATTTTTCAAGAATTCATGGAGTACATAATTTTCTTTGCTCCTATAATTTTTATAAGTTTCCTAGGTGAGACATTATTCATTTAAATAATATTGAATATGTTAATTCTCATGGGTTTTTTTTGGTTAATTATTATGAAACTAAATTTTAAAACACTACAATAACAATTGGTTCCTTTGCTAGGATTGAATAATTACGTTCTTCATGAAAGAATCACGACATGACTTTGCAAGCCATTTAGAAAAGAGTAGAGGAATCTATCTTAGAGAAACAAGAAGAGTTTGCAGAATAGGAAACTAAGAATTTATAGGTCAAACTAGAAGCATGGAAGAAAAGGTACATTTACTCAAATCTACATGAAGTTTTCTTTACTTATTTTCCATGTCTATTGCATGACTGGATGAAGACAACAACATAAATTAATATTGTCTAGTGAGTTCAAGTAATCATGGTCTAGCTATAAAAAATTCCCATTGTAGATCAATAGATTATGCAATATGCTAAAACACAATACAAGATCTACTTCTACAACACTTTGCGGAAGCTTAATCGAATTGAGCAAGATCAAGAGAACACATATAACTGAGAATTGAGAAATCAATCACACATAACACAAAAGAAATATCTCAGGGAAAGCCTCAGCCTAAAACCCCAACTCTGTATTATCATACAAGTGGAAATCTTGTTCAAGTTACAAAAAGAATCAGCTCTCAAGCTATCCTGCTCTCTCTGCAATCAAATAATACAACTCACAGACTGAATAGACATAGTATATGTCCTCTTCAAGCCCTCCAAGTGTCCTATTTCCTTGCGCAATTTTTCTCGAGGTCCAATGATGTCACATGTGTGAATTGGCCTTATCACACTCACTAAAGCTAAAGAAGTAACTGCACAATCCTCAAGGAAAGAATTCCTTTTGCATGCAAGGAATATTCATAATGGAATATTCTAGCAACTAATAGTACCCTACCCCTTCATCTGATCTCAACTGGGTCTCTGTCTGAACTGACATGCATGATTTATTTATGAGAGAATACTCAGTTATATGAAGTGCAATAGTTACATGCATGCAAGCATTGACTAACTGAACTTACATTAATTCAACAAACTATTTGAATTAATCTAACTGGACTTGACTCAGTTAACTAAGTCAATTAATTACAACTCACTCTTATCTCTTTAACTCATGGATAAATTCCTCAATTAATGGAGAAATTGTTGCATGTCCCCACATAGACTTCAAGTTTGATTTTCCTTAACTAATTAACTCAAGATGAATTAGTTAATTAATTTACAAACTACTCCTAAGATCAAATTCGAATTTTACTTCACTATTTTAGTTTAGTGACTGACTAAAATAGGAAGGTAACCTGAAATGGTATTTATAGAATGCTATTTTTAGCACTTCCACTTTTCCATCCATTGTTGCTAAGATCAACACTGGCTGAACTGCTATTTATAGCAGTTCTATTTTTAGTAATTCTATTTTTAACATTTTTTGTTGCTATTTTCAACACTCCCTCTCAACAAGAAAGGGATTATTAGTAACCCCAATCTTGTCTCTTTGGAAATCGAACTTGCATCTTGACAATACCTTAATCAAGATATATGCATCATGTTCCTCGGTCGAAACATACAGCAACAACATGATCCTCTTGACGACACAGTCTCGAAGATGGTGATACCATATATCAATGTGCTTGGACCTGTCATGAAAAACTAGATTCTCAGAGAGTTTGATACAACTCTGGTTATTGCATTAGATCACTGTAGGGTCCATCATCTGACCAAACAATCCCACTAGAATCTTCCGCATCCAAATGGCCTCACATGTAGCCTGACTAGCAGCCATGTATTCATCCTCTATTGAGCTAAGTACAACTGATCTTTGTTTCCTATTGTACCAAGAAGCTGCAGCTGGACCAAGGTTGAAGATTCCTCCAGAAGTGTTCTTCCAGTCTTGTGGAATCCCTGCCCAATCCACATCTGTGAAGCCCTGAAGCTTCACTCCCTCTATCTGTTTGTACCATAATCCGAACAAAGATGTGCCTTTGAGGTATCTCAGCACATGCTTCATTGCCTTCCAAAGTAGCTTGGTAGGCTGAACCATAGCTTGATTCAACTAGTTCACCGCAAAGCATAAGCGAGGTCGTGTGTTCACCAGATACATAAGTGAACCCACCAGCTGCCAATAAATAGTAGCAGCTACTACCTCACCTGAAGTAGCATCCTCCTTCCTTCAGTTCCCAACTAGAGGAGTCTACATGTGCTTGCACTTCTCCATGTGAAAGCACCTGAGTATCTCATTGGCATATCTGCCTTAAGACACAAATACTTCCCCATCTTTCTGCCACACCTCCATGCCTAGAAAGTAGTGCATAAGGCCCATGTCCTTCATCTCGATCTCTCTTGGAAGGTACTCCTTGCAAGACTATATCATCTGATCATCACCTGTCAAAATCAGATCATCGACATAAAGAACAATAATCAATGGTCTACCTTCTACCATGATGTAGTAAAGGTTCGCATCTGCTTCACTCTTGGTGAAGCCCAAACCAGTGAAATATTTGTCGATCCTAGTGTACCAAGCATGGGGTGCTTGCTTCAGCCCATACAGAGCCCTCTTGAGTATGCATACATGTGACTCATGATCGAAGGTTTTGAAATCTTATGGCTACTCAATGTACACCTCCTCCTCAATCTTCCCATTAAGGAATGTTGTCTTCACATCCATAGTGGATCTTCCACCCCATTTGAGCTGATAGTGCAAACATCGATCTAATCGATGAGTACCTTGCTATAGGAGTAAAAGTCTCATCGTAGTCGATCCTCTTGACCTGTGAGAAACCTCAAGCAACAAATTTTACCTTATGTTTCTCAACACTACCATCAACTGCCTGCTTTACCTTGTAAATCCGTCTCGAACTCACCACTGACTTGCCCTAAGGCCTTGGGACAACATCCCACACACTGTTCTGAATGATAGAGTCATACTCCTCTACCATTGCATCAACCTAGACTGGTTACTGCACTGCCTCCTCGAATAAAGAAGGTTCGGTATCTACACACTCCCCAACCAGGGCCATGTACGTAGTGTACCGCTTGGGTGACCTCCTCTGTCTACGGTGAGAAGATGGTTGTCCCACATTCTCCCACACATCCGGCATCAACCTGTCAACTTCCCTTGAGTGTTTCTACCCATCTCTGGAAGTATCAACATGAGTGGATGTCTCCACTCCCAGATTCTCTGCATGCGGCTGCTCCGCATCAATCTGAGGCTCCTCATCCTTAGGAACTAAAAGTTCCTCATCTGCATGCAACTCGAGATTCCTCTCAAGTGATAAGTGCATGGCTTTCTGCTCGTCAAACTTCAGATCCCTGCATACCACAATCCTCTGAGTGGAAGGCAAGTACATCCAATAGTTGTGGGGTGTATCCATGTACCCCACAAGTATTCCAAACTCAAGTATTGGGTCTAGCTTCTTCCTGGCATCTTTGGTCACATGACAGTAAACTAATGATCCAATGATTTAGAAGTGAATTACATCAGGTCGCTTCCCAGAATAGGCCTCCATAGGAGTCTTCATTCCCAGTATATGGTGCAAGCTTCTGTTTTGGAAGTATACTCTTGTATTGTATGCCTCAGCCAACAAATGCAATGGTAGGCTTTGGTCATGCAACATCACTCAAGCTGCTCCCACAATCAATCTATTCTTCCTTTCAGCCACCCCATTCTGCTGTGCTTTATGGGGTGACGTCAATTCTCGTTTAATACCTTCTGCAATGCAGAATTATTTAAACTGTTGGGAGACATACTCTCCATCATTGTCGCTACATAAGGATTTTATTTTCTTTCTAGATTCTTTCTCTGCCAAGGCTTTAAACACACAAAACCTCAAGACAGTCTAATCCTTCTTTTGCATAAAGTAGATCTAGCATCTACGAGAAAAATCATTAATAAAAATAACATAGTACCTTTGTTTAGTGGTGGACGCTGTAGATAAGGGCCCACAAGCATCTGAGTGAACTCGCTCCAGGATTGCTCCAGCTCTACTGTCTTGATCCAGAAAGGAATATTTCACATACTCACCCAAGTTATAACCTTTGCATGTAGTCATCTACTCAAGCTTTCCCTTGGGTAATCTGGTAGAAATCTGTTGCATGATCTTCAAGTGGCCCAATCTTCTATGCCATAGCTCACTAACATCTTGGCTTTGCACCATCTCAGCTTTGGAACTCAAAGAAGCACAGTCATCTACCTCTAGCTTGTAGAGATTCTTGACTCGAATCCCTATTCGCTTTGTCTGTCCAATACCGATATGCCTCAGGAATACCTTTCCTTGACTAAATACTACATCATAGCCTTTATCTTCTAGCATAGCGACAAACACAAGATTCTTCTTCAGACCTGGTACATACTATACATCAGTCAGGGTGAGGGGAGCTCCATGCTCCCTCTGAAGCACAACCGTACCTTCACCTGAAACACGGTACTTTCCATCATCACCCATCTCGATCTGCATCTGGTGATCCTTCTCCTCCAAGGCACTGAAAAGGTTCTTGTCACTTGACATGTGGAATGAAGCTCCACTATCCAGCTACCACATACATCCCACCATGGATGAAACCATGCATGTGATAAGCGAGAAATCCATCTCAAACTGTGAGGCCAATGATTCACCACCAGATCCCTTCGAGGAACCATTCTTGGATTTCTTCTGTGGACAATTCATAGCATAATGGCCCACTTCATGACAATGAAAGCATCGCACTTTTGATTTGTCAATCTTCTTCCCACCATGGGAAGAACCGGATTTGGGATGGGATGCCTTCCCTTTCCCTTTCCTCACCTTACTCCCTAAGGCTAGATTTTCCTCAGTATCTTGCTTTGATGAGGATCCATCTTTGGTGCTTCTTCTTATTTCCTCTTGCATCAGATCTGACCAAATTCATTCCCAATCTGGCATTTTTTCTCTTCCATTAACCGATTCTTGGTAGCTATGCCAACTCATAGGAAGACCGAGAAGTGCAAGACTCACCATGTCATCATCAGCAGTCGTGATCCCTACACTTCCAAGCTCATCCCTGCAGGTGGTGAGCTTGTTCAGATATGTAGAGATCATGTCGCCCTTTTCACACTTGATCTTATGAATCTTGTCTTTCAGTGCCACCTTCCTTTGATCATTGTTGTTCTGATATAAATCTTTCAGTGTTTTCCACATCGAAAACAGTGTCTCCTTCCCATTGAGGCTCAGACAATATTGTGTTAATATATGTATAGAATGGTGTGTTTAATGATTCCCCCACCATGTGAAGAATTTAATATATTAATTGTACCATCTCTTGACGAAAGTAATACATCAAGTAATCTCATGGTTACATCATATGTTTCTGTACATAGTAATTAATATACATAGTTATAAATTGTGGATGTATACTTGTAGTGTGCAAGTACATAAACATGGTGGAAGTAACATGCTAAGATTGAACTTCGGAGTGTTGGAACATTGAACAATTTAGTAATAGAGTTAACCTTCATTATTGAACAATTCAGTAGTAAGCTACAAACTAGCATAGATTCATCTTAAGTACAGATCTGACATGAGTCGAGAGGGATCCATTTTCTTTAAGTGAAATTTTTTTTATGAGCCAACATTATTTAAATGTTTTGTATAGTTATTTAGTTTTTTTTTTTTTTAGATTTATTAAAATTTTTACTTTGGAAGACATGGGTAAAATGTCAAATTTGATGACAATGGATACGGTTACACATCATACTAGGATGTAGAATGAGCCTCTGGGCTCAATCATTGTTAATATTTTATATTAAAATTTGAATGAGATACACATTTTCCTCTTATTAATAAGAAACTATATTATTTTATCTTTAATTACTTTTTTCTTTTCGAGCATTGAAATATTTTACTCAGGTAAATATTAATACACACATAATAGAGAGAGAGAGAGAGAGAGAGAGAGAGATAGTTTTACTAACATATATTAGTTAATTTGGATATTCAAGCAATTTATTTAATTTCTATATTGAGATATTTATATATATTTCTCTTATAAATATGTCAATATAGAAATTAAATAAATTGTTTGAATATCCATATTAACTAATATATGTTAGTAAAACTATCTCTCTCTCTCTCTCTCTCTCTCTCTCTCTCTCTCTCTATTATGTGTGTATTAATGTTTACCTCAGTAAAATATTTCAATGCTCGAAAAGAAAAAAGTAATTAAAGATAAAATAATATAGTTTCTTGTTAATAAGAGGGAAATGTGTATCTCATTCAAATTTTAATATAAAATATTAACAATGATTGAGCCAAGAGGCTCATTGTACATCCTAGTATGATGTGTAATCGTATCCATCGTCATCAAATTTGACATTTTACTCATGTCTCAAAGTTGACATTTTACTCATGTCTCCCAAAGTAAAAATTTTAATAAATCTAAAAATTAAAAAAAAACTAAATAAACATACAAAACATTTAAATAATGTTGGCTCATAAAAAAACTTTCACTTAAAGAAAATGGATCTGTCTCCACTCATCTTAGATCTGTATTTAACATGAATCTATGCTAGTTTGTAGCTTACTACTAAATTGTTCAATCATGAAGGTTAACTCTATTACTAAATTGTTCAATGTTCCAACACTTCGAAGTTCAATCTCGGCATGTTAATTTCACCATGTTTATGTACTTGCACACTAGAAGTATACATCCACAATTTATAGCTATGTATATTAATTACTATGTACAGAATCATCTGATGGAACCATGAGAGTACTTGATGTATTACTTTCATCAAGAGATGGTACAATTCATATATTAAATTATTCATATGGTGGGGGCATCATTAAACACACCATTCTATACATATATTAGCACAATATTTGATTGATCATAGGTTGGGCATTTTCACCAATTATATGCCACATTGATTATGTCGAGCTTATCTCAATTGCACATTCCTTAGGCTTGATGACGTGTCCAGCAGACCCTCTCCATCTTCATTGAAATCCATTTATATAAAAGGATAAGCCCATGTCACCATCGAAGTCAGAAAACTTGGGAGAATTTGCAATCTAGACTCCGAACCTCTGTCGTGTGTCTTTTCAAGGTACTTCATAGCTTGTACTCATACATTTTCCTCTCCTCAGTTCTCCCATTGTTAGACCTTCTCACCAAGTGGTTTCAAAACGCAATTAAGTATACCTCTCATTTGAATTTTGATTTCACTTTAGAAATTTTGACACTCCCACCCAGTTTGGTTTTCAAATTCAAAATATCTATGTAGACCATGATGTAATTTCCCTTGTACGCATTTATAAAAAAAATCGAAATGTTGTGCATCTAGTGATGGCCCTAGCATGGAAAAGGCATGGAATAAATTGTTTAGGATTTTCCATTGCACATCAAGTACTTGGTCGCAACAATTGAAGTGTATGAGATCAGAAATAGTACCAATGGTCACTAGATAGTCAAGAAATTTCTTAGTTGTCATATCAAAGATTAAGAGGAAAACCTATGTGTCGTGGAAAGTATAATTATGGACATATACCTCTATCTACTCCAGACTCGACTAACTCTAATGGCACTAAAAGAGGCTCTGGGAATATAAGTCCTTCCTCCTTCCCCTCTGTCAACTTCATATAACTTGCATCCCAACTTGGACAATGCAGACTCAATTCATTAAGGTACCAAGCCTCCTAGTGGTAAACGTCTAGGGTCCCAAAAAAGAAGGACTAACAACTAGACAATCCCGACTCTTATGGTTGTGGGGAGCGTTAGAGCCTAGATTTACCTCAGGCTAAAAAGGTAAGATTCTAGTTCCACCTCAAACCATGCTCAGCCTCATAGCTAGCCCTACGAGGACAGGATACGGGTCTCTCCGAGTCAATCTTTACAAAGGATAATCAGATGGGGCTTGAGATGACCAATTTAACAACTAATCTTAGGCTAGGTATGAAGTGCAAGGATTTGATTTGATTTTTTTGGGGCTTTGAGTTGGAAAATGGGAAAGGCAAATTTGGGTACGGGGATGAGGCCAAATTTTTGCAAAGTTTCAGTTGGGGCAAGGTAGGCAGTAGTCTTGATGCTTTAGATTAAATGAATGGATAGAAAATATTGCTGAGGAGCCGAAGAGGGCAAAAGGCTATCAAGAATCCTCTTCAAACTGAAGAAAACATTGAAAATTAAACAAAACTAAAAGGTAGAGCACAACAAACTCATGAATTCTACCTTTGTCACTCATTTGTTTAATTTCAGAAGAAAAGAGAAGGGAAAATGATACACTTAAACATCAGTGAACTTACAATTACATAGAGAAAAACACCATCAAAACATAGATCCACATGGATCCCAACAAGTGCTCCAAAACCCTGGTCTTTCCTTTGCCAAAAATGCAGAGATAAAATGTACAATGATGTGCCAAGTAATCCCAAGTGTCCAACCATGAAAATGACTGAGAAATTACATGATATAGACAAGCCTAACTCCTTCCCTTTCCTCTAGGGGTATAGCTCATCATTCTAGGAGCTATTTCAACCATATCTAAATAAGGAGCTGAAAAATAGCAAAGAAACAACCTGCCTTTATATGCTAGGAAACTGATTCATTCACTCACATTTCACCTTTTGGTGAATGAAAATACTAAAACAAGTAAAAATGTGCCAAAATTACATCATGGTCATCAAATTACATCAAGTTAGATCAATAGTAACACAAAAAAGTGAAACTAGTCAAAACTGGCCGAAATTATGAGCTGAAGAGTGAAAAATAAGCCAAAATCCTCTATGCATCGCGCCCAAAATCTCTATGCATTGCGCAAATTTGGATCTGATTTTGAGGCCCTTTCCGAAGTCCAAATTGAGCTCATGATAGCTCGTTGGAAATCCCTGCCTGTCTAATTTCCAACCCAAGTGGAATTTCTGGATTTGTTCTCAATGTTCTCCTCCAAAAATCCAATCTCCCAACACTGCTTCCTGTGTGTCAAAATAGGGGTAGTGAGGTTATTGTTTGAGTGTTTTTGACCTCTTTGAGGGCCCAAAGCCTGCCCAAATTTCTTGGCCATGAACAAGCAACCACAATTTTTCATGCCAAATCCAGAAATGCAATTCTTTTGTAATTTGGATCTCCCTAGCAAAAGTGACCGCCACGTGGCGAGGCGCATAGGGAGGAAAACCATGTGTTAAAACTTTTTGTGCATAGTTCCTTTTTGCATACCAGTGTTGAGGGCCTTCGCGGTGTCCAAATTGGGTGAGGGATAGCTCATTTGAAATTTATTTGAGACTAATTTCCAACCCAAATATAAATTTTCATTTTGGAGTTCATTTTCCCTGTCAAAAAGTAAATCTACCAATACTGGTCAAAATGTGCCAAATGAGGCAGCCTCAAGGTAGAGTGTTGTTGCAGTCAACGTTTGAAGATGTTCCTCAGCTCCAAATTGAGCTCATGATAGCTCATTGGAAATTGCTTTGTGTCTAGTTATCATTTGAATCATCAAAAAATTCATTTGGCCAACCATGCTAGGTGAAAACTTGATTTTCCAAAGGTCACTTCAGAGGTGCATCAATTCTCCCGAGGCAACTGTATTTTTGACATTTCTCTAAAACCATGACACCTGTGTAAAAAGTGAAGGAGGTTTTTCTTCCTTGGTATATTCTGGACAAAAATCTCTTTCATGGTTTCCAAATTCATCTTTTCTTGCTCAAAAACATCATTGGGGTAAATCCTATGCTAATGTGTGGAACAGGGGATTTGTCGAAATGAAGCGAAATGAAGGGGATAAGGGGATTCTAAATTCTTGAGAAAATTTTGGAATTAGGGAGGGATGTTAGAAAGTAGGCGAAAGTGAAATTTCAAAGATTGACTGAGGGGAAGGGGTCCAAAAGGGCTAAACACATGCCCAACCTAGGAAATTGTTAAGTTGTAGCAAGAAACTAGGGTTTGTACAAAAATGAGGAATTTGGGGGATCTCAGTGATGGGAAGTGTTTAATGAGGTACATTAGGGACAGGGGAAGGTGTATGAACATCTGGATACAATTTTTTCTGATGACTTGACCATCTAAGAGAAATTGTCTTCAAAACCCTAAGAGAGGGAAATGAACCTCACTTAGGCGCAACCGAAGCATGAACAAAGTGTAAAATGACCCATTGGAACCTCACATGATGATGACAACCCCCTGAAAAATGGTACACTCTGCCGAATGGTGACATGAAGCTCTTGGGACAACCATCAGGGTTTGGGAATTTTAGGTATGAGACTAGGGTTTGGTGCATTTGGGATTTTGGGAAAGGGAACTTAAGATAAGGGATTAGTGATTTAAGGGGGTAGTGGAACTTAAGGAATAAGGGAATCAATGAAAAATGGATAAGGAAGTAAACTTGGTGGCAAAATAGTTATCAAAACCCTAGGCAGCGATTTTTGTTGGAGGAACTTGAAATGATAGGGTTCAACTTCTTTAAGCAATCACCATGAAACAAGCAACACGAAGTAAGCACCCAACTTGGATAGAAAATGATAATGGAGGCTATACTTGACAAATCCGTGCATTTTTGGGCGATTTGAGCGATTTTTGCAAGTTCTAGCAATTTTTGAACCCTCTGCGGCCAACCCAATGCATAGCGCCTCACCAATGCGTCGCGCCTGTGTAAAAATGCATTGCATTTTGGGGCCCAGTGTGCCGCACCGGCTGTATGCGTCGCGCCTCCTGCCCAGTGTGCCGCACCGGCTGTATGCGTCGCGCCTCCTGCCTAGTGCGCCACACCTAGCAATTTAATGCATTTTTCACCCAATTTCTCACTTGATTGCCCTGCCTTGCTTCTCTTTTACAAATGATCTTTTCAAATGAAGGAATTACTTATAAACAAAGAGCCTTTGAGATTTTAGCTCATGAAACCCACTTTCATAATGTTTGTAGAACTTTTGGCACTTTCATTTTTTAATACAAACTTTGATTTTGTTTCCATTTGACTTGTTGAACTGATGATGAATCTGTTTGTCTATTCTGCAGGAATGGATGTCATTGGATTTGTCTAAGGTGACCAGGGCTGCACCTGAAGGACTTTACAACTGAAACAACTTTGAAAATCACATGATATTTATTACAAAAGATGAAATCTGATGATTTTTCTTCAAAACGGAGTTTTGAGGAAAAGTCATGATCGAGCATTATTACGATAAAATTTTGCAATGAAAACTTATTTCGAACCTCCCTCATGTGCCTGTGGACATTATTAGACTTTTTGAATACGAAACCCTAAACCTAATGGCTAAAATGACCCTTTTGCTGACCAAGAGACCAAATAGCACTGTGAATGACTTTAAAATTGATTTTGATGAATAGACATGGACCAACAGGTACATGACATGAGGATCATGAGTGACAAAACCCTTCCATCAGAAGACCGATGCTCCTAATGGAACGCAAATGACTAAACTGAATGAGACACCTAAAAATGAAATGCAACAAAAGAGATTTTGATCTCTGACGGAGGGCTGAAGAGACCGACTCTAACATTGGCTCCCATGGGGATGGTAGCTCCTTGGAGGTGCCAAGGACTGCAGATCTTTGGGAGAGCAGAAAGTGCCTTCATCCATTGGGCAATGGAGTCAAAACACGAAAACTGACATTATGCTGAATGACTCTGACTCAAGGCTAAAACTAAAAACCATAATAAAACCAAACATGACTTAATCATAACCAACAAACTAGAAAAGTGTCCATATTTGAGCTTTTTCATCAAACATACTCTAATTGTTCATTTCACCTCCTGATCAAGTGAAATGGAATAGCCAATGTAACCAGGTAAGCATCTTGGATGTTATTTGATTTCTTCCCAAATGCTTTCTGATGCGCAGGAAAAGGGAAGAATCGAAAGGCAACTGCCATGGAAACTTGGAATCAAGTTGACTGGTGATAAACTTGCAAAATATGAATTGGTTGGATGACTTCAAGAATGTTACAAAAAGGATCTTCATAAGCATAGCTATTGATTTCCATTAACACATTACTGCTCTGGTCCAAATAATCTTCATAGCTAGATATTAAAATTTTCCTCACAGTTGTGTTGTCTTTCTTTGGTGATTGCAGCAAGCTACCAAAAGGGTCCTGAATTTCGTGAATAACCAAACTCTGTTGCTGATTCCAAATAGAGCATAAGTCTCCTTTACCAATCTCCTCATATGACTGCAAACCTTTTTATGGGCTATGCAATGAACAATCTGTTAAACAAGACAATGAATGCGACTTTTGAATAAGATTATTATCAATATTCTTTTCTAGCACGTGGTTAGCTAATGGAGAAGAACTTTTACAACAAACATCATCCAGCACACGAGAAATAGGATCGTCAAAAACTTGAGAAGACGGTTGCGATGCATCCATTAAAACTGTATGACATCCTACTGGTTGTTCATCTTTTTCTTTAGAGATATTACGAAGATTCTGCCTTATAAACTGAAATGCTTCGAAACAAAAGGGTACAGAATCCTCTTGCATCATTAAATCATGTATTTCGGCTTCCACGCCTTCATCTGTAATCTGATCTTCAATTGCGTTTGGTGGCTACAAATCTGGTGCTAGGGAGGGTTTTGTTTCCAAAATGATTTCATCAGTCGTTCCAGGGGAATATTTCTCATTAACAACTTGCTCAAGAATTTTTCTATCTGTCTCATCCTCCACATTAAAACTGAGAGATTGTTGATTTCCTAGAGGCTGCTCATTTGAAGATTTACTTTGCAATTTATCTTTCAAAAACCGAAATGATTCAAAACAAAATGGTACGGAGTCATCTTGTATCATTTGATCATATGTGGTCGTTTCCATGTCCTCATCTGCAACTTGACAATCAATGGCATTCGGGGACTGCAAATCTGAATATGAGAAGTCTTGAACAAGGTTTTCATTGCCTGCAAGATGGTCTAGATCAAGACTTGTCGACAATTGATTTCCAATTGCATGAATGTTGTCTCTGATGAACTGAAATGAAGCAAAAAAAAAAGGTAAAGGTACTTCACTTACTTCACAATTTTTTGCACTTTCCTCGTCATTGTCATAGCTGATATGCATCGGTTGATCACATGTACTCAAGCTGCTGAAAGTGAACTTCTTCCTCCCACAAACTAGCTGCTGATTTGTTTGCAAGATTAGCTTCTGTTTGGAGAACATAATCATCATCATACTAATCAAACTGAGGAAAATCATCAGTATAAAACACATCATCAAGCATACATGTCATATCAACATATCTCTCTTATCCAAGATGATCTATAAAACAATCATTATCAGATCTATGACAACTGGGGTAAGAAAGAAGATGTTTTGGATCAGTAACTTGCTCCTTTTCAATCAGCAAGCCATGATTATGAACATCATAATGATTCCTTTTGGTGATCTTTTGCATCATCTCTTCTACTCCACTTACCAAAATGTCAAGCTTTTCCTCTAAAGATGTTGATTAATTTGGATCTATGTTCTTCACATCTTCTTCCTTCAACTTTGCCCTTCTGATCAGCAAATGAGCCTCTACATCTACTGCACTGTTTTGCATCTCTTCAAGTGTTGCAAGATTCCTTTCTCTCAGCTGAAACTCCATTTCCAGATCAAAGGCACCCGGGTAGTGCAAGAAAGCGGATCCAGGAGGAGGTCTTATATTAACAGGCATCAAATAATAAACTTGGTTAAATCTAGCAGAAAATTGTTGTATTGTCTCCCCTGGAAATCTTTTCAGCTGGTTATACTCTTCTATAGTCAAGAACAGGTTTTGTCTTACAACCCACCTATCGAGGAAAACTTTGACAAACTGCTATAAATCTGAGATGCTCGCATCGGGCAAGGTTTTGAACCAACTCTTGACCTTGCCTTGTAGAGAAAGAGAAAAAAGCCTAATACTAACATCTTAGTCATGAACCTCAAAAAGATCTAGAAAAGTCTCAACATTCTGCACATGCTGCTCAGCGTTAACATTCTTACATTCATCGTCAAATCTCGGCAAATATAGGTAATAATTTGCAAGGAAAGCATGGAGAACAGTAGGTAAAACAAGAGGTTTATATCTATCTGGGACTATAAAAGGTGTAGGAGTATATACAAGAGCTATGGGATCAGTTTTGTTTTCTTTAGGCTCATCATTGTGAAGAGAGTCAACAGAAGATGTGGAAAAAGTAAGGAGGCCGGGATCAAAGGGAAACTCGGTATTTACACTTTTTGAATAGGTCGATTGAATATTTTGATCACCTTTATCATACAACAAATTCTGAAAAACTTTCAAGACAGCTTCAAGAATAGCAAAGAAGTAATTTACAAGAAAGAAAATTAGATCCCGAATACCATTCCACTTTGGATACACGAACTTTGTGTAAGATCCTTCCATTTTCTCATAGAAAGAGTTAGTCTTCCAGTGGAGTCTTTACAGGAGTCACCAGGTGAATGATTTCAGCCTTCTTATGTCTGATCATTGTCCACCATCAACCATAATATTTGAACTTGATACATGTACTCGGGTGATCGCTTAGATCAGATGTTCAGTTTATAAACTAGACCAAAGATTGACTGAAGCAGCTTTTATCTACTTGAGCTAATGAAAAACAAAAGCATTTTGAAGGCTACCTGGCTAATCTTCAGGCTCCTTCTATAGTCTACAAAGCCAAACAATGAAAATAAACTTTCTTCCCTAGCAGAGTCGCCACTATGTTAGAGCCTAGATTTACCTTAGGCTGAAAAGGTAAGCTTCTAGGTCCACATCAAACCATGCTCAGCCTCGTAGCTAGCCCTATGAGGACAAGAGAGGGCTCTCTCCGAGTCAATATCTGCAAAGGATAATCAGATGGGGCTTGAGATGACCAATTTAACAACTAATATTAGGGTAGGTATGAAGTGCAAGGATTTGATTTTATTTTTTGGGGGTTTTGAGTTGGAAAATGGGAAAGGAAAATTTGGGTCCGGGGATGAGGCCAAATTTTTGCAGAGTTCCGGTTGGGGCAAGGTAGGCAGTAGTCTTGATGCTTTAGATTAAATGAATGGATAGACAAAATTGCTAAGGAGCTGAATAGGGCAAGAGGCTATCAAGAATCCTCTTCAAACTGAAGAAAACATTGAAAATTAAACAAAACTAAAAGGTAGAGCACAACAAACTCATGAATTCTACCTTTGTCACTCATTTGTTTAATTTCAAAAGAAAAGAGAAGGGAAAATGATACAGATAAACATCAATGAACTTACAATTACATATAGAAAATCACCATCAAAACACAAAGCCACATGGATCCCAACAAGTGCTACAAAACCTTGGTCTTTCCTTTGCCAAAAATGCACAGATAAAATGTACAATGATGTGCCAAGCAATCCCAAGTGTCCAACCATGAAAATGATTGAGAAATTACATGATATATACAAGCCTAACTCCTTCCCTTGCCTCTAGGGGTCGAGCTTATCATTCTAGGAGTTGTTTCAACCATATCTAAACAAGGAGCTGAAAAATAGCAAAGAAACAACTTGCCTCTATATGCTAGGAAACTGATTCATTCACTCACATTTCACCTTTTGGTGAATGAATCTACTAAAACAAGTAAAAATGTGCCAAAATTACATCATGGTCCTAAAATTACATCAATTTAGATCAAGAGTAACATCAAAAAGTAAAACTAGTCAAAACTGGCTGAAATTCTGAGTTGAAGAGTGAAAAATAGGCCAAAATCCTCTATGCGCCTCGCCCAAAATCTCTATGCATAACACAACTTTGGATCTGATTTGGAGGCCCTTTCTGAAGTCCAAATTGAACTCGTGATATCTTGTTGGAAAGCCCTACCTGTCATCTTTCCAACCCAAGTGGAATTTCTGGATTTGGTGTCCATTTACCCCTCCCAAAATTCAATCTCCCAACACTGCTTCCTGTGTGTCGAAATAGGGGCAATGAGGTCATTATTTGAGTGTTTTTGACCTCTTTGAGGGGCCAAATCCTACCCAAATTTCTTGGCCATGAACACCATAATTTTTCACGCCAAATCCAGAAATGCAATGTTTTTGTAATTTGGAGCTCCCTAGCAAAAGTGAGCGCCACGTGGCGCAACGCATAGGGAGAAAAACCCTGTGTTAAAAATTGTTGTGCGTAGCACGGTTTTGCAAACCTGTGTTGAGGGCCTTCCCAGCATTCCAATTGGGTGAGGGATAGCTAGTTGGAAAGGTATTTGAGTCTACTTTTAAACCCAACTAGAATTTTTTAATTTGGAGTTCATTTTCTCTATCAAAAATCAAATCTCCCAAGACTGGTCAAAATGTGCCAAATGAGGCTGCCTCAAGGAAGAGTGTTGTTGCAGTCAACTTTTGAAAATGTTCCTTAGCTCCAAATTGAGCTCATGATAGCTCATTGGAAGGATCACTATGTGTAGTTATCATTTGACCAATCAAGCAAGTCATTTGGGCAACCATGCTAGGAGCAAACGTGATTTTCCCAAGGTCACTTCAGAGGTGCATCAATTCTCCCGAGGCAACTGTATTTTTGACATTTCTCTAAAACCATGACACTTTTCTAAAATGCGAAGGAGGTTTTTCTTTCTTGGTCTCGTTTAGACAAAAACCTCTCTCAATTTTTCTATATTCATCTTTTCTTGCTCAGAAACATCATTGGAGTAAATCCTATCCCGATGTGTGGAACAGGGGATTTGTCGAAATGAAGCGAAATGAAGGGGATAAGGGGATTCTAAATTCTTGAGAAAATTTTTGGAAGTAGGGAGGGATGTTATAAAGTAGGGGAAAGTTGAATTTCAAATATTGAGTGAGGGGAAGGGGTCCAAAAGGACTAAACACAGACCCAACCTAGGAAATTGTCAAGTTGTAGCAAGAAACTAGGGTTTGTGCAAAAATGAGGAATTTGGGGGATCTTAGTGATGGGAAGTGTTTAATAAGGTACATTAAGGACAGAGGAAGGTGTATGAACATCCAGATACAAGTTTTGCTGATGATTTGACCATGCAAGAGAAATTGTCTTCAAAACCCTAGGAGAGGGAAATGAACCTTACTTAGGCGCAATTGAAGCATGAACAAGGTGTAAAATGACCCATTGGAACCTGACATGATGATGAAAACCCCCTGAAAAATGGTAAACTCTGCCGAATGGTGACATGAAGCTCTTGGGACAACCATTAGGGTTTGGGAATTTTAAGTATGAGACTAGGGTTTGGTGCATTTGGGATTTTGGGAAAGGGAATTTAGGATAAGGGATTAGTGATTTAAGGGGGTAGTGGATCTTAAGGAATAATGGAATCAATGAAAAAGGGGTAAGGGAGTAAACTTGGTGGCAAAATAGTCATCAAAACCCTAGGCAACAATTTTTGTTGGAGGAACTTGAAATGATAGGCTTCAACTTCTTTAAGAAATCACCATGAAATAAGAAACATGAAGTAAGCACCCAACTTGGATAGAAAATGATAATGGAGGCTCTACCTGACAAATCCGTGCATTTTTGGGCGATTTGAGCGATTTGTGCAAGTTCTAGCAATTTTTGAACCCTCTGTCTGTATGCTCCACGCGACCAACCCAATGCGTCGCGCCTCACCAATGTGTCGTGCTTGTGTAAAAATGCACTGCGGTTTGGGGCCCAGTGCACCGTGCCGGCTGTATGCGCCGTGCCTCCTGCCCAGTGCGCCGCGCCTAGCAATTTAATGCGGTTTTTCACCTAATTTCTCACTTGATTTCCCTGCCTTGCTTCTCTTTTACAAATGATCTTTTCAAATGAAGGAATTTCTTATAGACAAAGAGCCTTTGAGATTTTAGCTCATGAAACCCACTTTCATAATTTTTGCAGAACTTTTGGCACTTTCAGTTTTTAATACGAACTCTGATTTTTTTTCCATTTGATTTGTTGAACTGATGATGAATCTCTTTGTCTATTTTGCAAGGATGGATGTTATTGGATTTGGCAAAGGTGATCAGGGCTGTGCCTGAAGGACTTGACAACTGAAACAACTTTGAAAATCACATGATATTTATTACAAAAGACGAAATTTGACGATTTTTCTTCAAAACAGAGTTTTGAAGAAAAGTCATGATTGAGCATTATTACAATAAAATTTTGCAATGAAAACTTATTTCGAACCTCCCTCATGTGCCTGTGGACATTATTAGACTATTTGAAGATGAAACCCTAAACCTAATGGCTAAAATGACCCTTTTTCTGACCAAGAGACCAAATAGGACTCTGAATGACTTTAAAATTGATTTTGATGAATAGACACGGACCAACAGGTACATGGCAGGCACATGACATGAGGGGAATGAGTGACAAAACCCTTTCGTCAGAAGACCGATGCTCCTAATGGAATGCAAATTACTGAAGTGAATGAGACACCTAAAAATGAAATGCAACAAAAGAGATTTTGATCTCGGACGGAGGGCTGAAGAGACCGACTCTAATAGGGAGAAGGAATTCACTTCCATCAACAAGATTATGGATGAATTCCATCCAGAGGGATATATCTCTTAATAGGAGGCCAACGCTACCATAGGTGGTGTGTTTGGTGAAGGGGAACAACCTCCTTGGTTACTTGAAGGCTATGATGCTTCCTTCCAGTATCTCTCTCATCATGACCAGGCTCGTTAATCATCTCAAGGAAAGGCTCTTTGAGCCTCTACTTTACTGTTTTTCTTGTGGTATTTTATTTTTTTAGTCCACATTTTTTTTCACTTTGGTCCTATTATGTCAAACATTGGTCTTTGGGTTTAGCGGGAGACCATATGGTTTTCCACTTAAGGGAAGATGGTTCTTCCTAAACATGCTTTAGGTCAGGAAGCTTTTTGCACACAAAACGAACACATCTGAGACTTAGTCCACTCATGTTTATCCATGGATGTATTCTATGTAAACTTTTGAAAATATGATAAATTTTTTCTTGCTTACAAAAAACGAGTCCTAAATAATGCCCCCACATGAAAAATTAAACGTTCATATGACTATGAATTTTTTTATTTTAATAGTAACACATATTATGAATGTTGAGAGATCTTTCAAATAAAACACATAAAAAAACTATAAGTCATCGACACATATTATTTTTTAATACTCAAAATTACATAATAACTAATACATTTATTAAAAAAAAATGAAGCTAAATTTTTAAATTAAGTATATTTAAATATTTATAATTTTTAATCACTCAAAAATTACATATACTAATACATCTATTAAAAAAATGAAACCCTAAATAATTTTTTTTTTTATTAAGTTATATATAAATATTTAAAATTATTTAATACATTAATATATTTGAAAATAAATTATATATATATATATTATTTTATATATATATATATATATATAATTTAAATATATATATATGATTTTAAAAAAATCACAAATTTGTATAAATAAACAAGGATGGCTGCGGGGCAGCTAGTCCCCGCCCCAGCCCGAATGGTAAATTACACAATTCCTCCGTAAAGCCAGGCAAGCCACGTGCATGCAAGCCACGTGCTATTCAGGCGTAGCAGCTAGTCCCTGCAAATTGGATCGGTTGTTAGCTGCACAAACTGCATAGTTTACTGTATCCAGCCCAGTCGAGAAGCCGCAGTTTTATAGCTGCACAAACTGCACTGACTCTATCCAGCCCAGTCGAGAAGCCGCAGTTGATTAGCCAATGTGATTAGCAAATAGCGAAGAGCTAATTGTTCTCCAGTATGGGCAAGCTAGAATAGCTAATGCAACGGCTAGTAGGAATACCATAGCAGCAACTACACAAATAAGATAAGGAACAGTGGTTTTCCATAACAAGTGATAATAAGTCATAGTGGTGTTGTAAGCCATAGAGCTGGAATTTATATTGTCAGAAGCACCTGCAAGATTATTTAAATATTTCTACTCATAGAAACATTTATTTAGATAAGACAAAAATAAGATTATTTGTAAATAGATTTCAAACACTGAAACTCCGCAAATAGAGTGCTTGAGAAAGCTATGTTCTTTTCCCGGAGCACTATAACAAATTTCTTACCAGAACCATTTGTTTCACAGGATTATATGGCTGAGTTAGGAAAGCTTGTTCACAGCAAATGTCAAAGGTTTATTGTCGTGACCGTAACAAACACGCTTGGAATCCACAAATTATTCGATTGGTGATTGGTGCCCTTCGACAGTGACTATAGTGGCTTATTCAATTCCCTCCTCCACGAACGGGTGCTAACATATTTTGTAATCGTTACAAGTAATGCCACTATGTGGCTCTGGCTTTTAAGGATCATTTCTTTTCCACGACCTAAGATGGCACAATATGTCGGGACAAGCATTTCCTCATACAATTAATTACTGGAATTTTTCAATCAACACATATATGTGTTTGTGTATTGGTAATTTTAGAGTTACACGTGTTAAATATTGAGGATGGATTTAATTGGATTTGCATTAGTGTTTTATATTTTACATGCTTGCAGCCCTAGCGAGAGAGCGAGTGGATATTCAACTTACAAGATGGGGTTAGCATCAACAAGATCGAAAAGAAACACATGTTTAGGCCACGTATCTCTCATGCTCAACACAAACCTGCATGCATACCAAATGCCTTATTCTGGCATAAATAAATCATTTTGTAGCGGGCGGTGGAACGAAGGTTAGCTGATTAGCTTGGCTGTCAGCGACGTCCATTAACTGTTGGCTCCAATGTCCATTACCAGCTAGCTCCCGACTATAAAAGCCTATCTAATGGAGCAATGCCTTATCGAGACTGCAATTATTACTTCCCCCAAAATGGATGGAAGACGAAGCGGCCACCGCCATGGGCAGATCTTTTGCAGTTACATCTTAGTTTTTTCTGTGTCTGTGTGCTGCAGATAAAATTCCCAACCTCAGATTTAATTTTCCCCATTGTTTGTCCTGGCAATGCTGGCCAATTATGTTATTGTCTTTTTGTTTGTTAAATTTTCTGAATTAATGCAATCCAGGGTAAAAAGAGAGTCGCCGGTGGGTGGCTTATAAGACAGACGATGGCAGAACTACCAGCGGGGTTTCATTGTCATGGAAGACAAATCTGTTCTTGAAATTTTGTATTAATCAAGATAATTGATCTTCTGCTCGTGGTCTATATGAAGACCTTGAACCAGCGGCAGCCATCTCAGGTGTATACCAAACAGTCTGGCATCCCACACTACCTCCTGCCTCCACGTTTTCATTTGCATCTAAGCTCTTATATTATTCTGCGTGTTCCTCTTGTAAAGATTGGGTTCAGAGCTAAAATTCTGCAGGTATGGCCATAGACACGCTAACCAATCAATTTGGGAGAAATGGGTATGGTGTAAATTTACAAATAAATGATATCTATAACATGCCCACAAATTACAATACTTGAATCTTCTAAATGGAATTCTTCTGTTTTGCAGATAAGGTATTAACTGCACGTTTTTCAGAGCTAAAATTCTGCAGGTATGGCCATAGACATGCTAACCAGTCAATTTGGGAGAAATGGGTATGGTGTAAATTTACAAATAAATGAAAGCTAAGGGTTTTGTTGTTTTAATGGTAGAATAAACATGTTTTCCTGCTAATTTTCCGCCATTCTTGAGCATGCCCTGTTTAAAAGAATAAAATATTAGATTCTTGAGCATGTTTTCCTGCTAATTTTCAGCACTTCACTAACAGATTCCGCCATTCTTGAGCATGCCCTGTTTTTACAGGGATAATAATGAGCATGATCTGGTTCTTTGTGGGCAGCGGTGTCCTGTAACTCTGCCGACTAAACTCTGCTGGCCGGGCAAACTTTACTGGCAGCGGTATCTGTTATTAACTTCCACCCAGGTAAATACATAAAATTAGTTATTTTTGAATGAATTATTTGATAAAAAATAGTCAAATTTTAATTTTTGTAGTTTAAACCGACTTGCCTTTTTTTGCAATAGATCACTGAATTGAGAGACTGCCATTGTCGTAAGGTAAAACTGTTTTTTTGCAATAGATCATTGATTTGCAATAGATCATTGAATTGATAGACTACCATTGCTATTTACAGAGATGAAGGAAAGACGGTCACAAATGAATTCAGAATCATGCAGTTTGAACTATACAGCAAGCTCATTTACCTGGACGCCGATCTCCTGTGCATTCGCCGCCAAGAAGAGGAAAACTGAGTCGATGCTGTGGGGAGGCCGATCTCCTGTGCATTCGCCGCCAAGACAAGACAAGAAATGAAGTTTCGGTGTGGTGATATAAGAAGGAATGGAGATAAGAAGGAATGGAGGACGCCCATAGGAGCCAGCACCTGCAGACACGTACAACACTTCATGAAGACACGTACAACACTTCATGAAGAACAGCTGCGAACCATCAAACAAAATACCCCATAAGCCATACATTTTCTTAACATTAAATGTTTACCGATTAATGCTAATGCTAACATAGCATTACTTGATCAAGCGTTCCAATTTCTTTAATTAGCCCATTGTTTCCTAACTTTTTCCTAACTTTTGAGCCTCCCTACCTCGTTTGGAGGCCAAATAAGATGAAAATCCTTCTGATTGGTTAAAAGCTAAAGAAAATATAAAATATTGTATGGCATGCGAAGAAACTTTGGTCTAAGTTCAAATAAATTCTTAGTTTTTGTGTCAGACTAATAGCCACCGACAAAAACTGATTACTATAGTCCCTGCCAGCCCGGAGGGCAGGGACTAATAAGGATATGTGGAGCTCATGAATACATAATGCAACACCAGCCTACCTTCCCATAAGAAGGCATGTGAACATATTTATGCCTCAAGCTCCTCACTCAAGATCGTAAGGACAATACGAGCTGCGAGACATGGTAGGTTCTTGCTGCATACTTTTTCCATGATAAATATTCATAATCGATGCTAACCTTTGTCAATATAAACAAGACACACTAGTTCTTGCTGCATACTTTTTCCATGATAAATATTCATAATCAATGATAACCGTTGTCAATATAAACAAGACACACTAGTAGGTATGAATATCCATGTTAGCACATGTAAATAATCTTCATTAAGGATAAGGGTTTCCCATATACTAAGGGTTTCGATATACGTAAAAGTCCTGGGATGAAATGGAGATAGTCAGACCTAATTAGAGAAAGAAAAGATGGTGAATGAGGAGCGATAGTGGTGTAGTGAGACTTAGCGTGGGGTCTTAGGGTACAATGAGTCTATCCCAACGATTTAAAAATATATCATTATTTCTTTATTATTGAATGGCATAGTAAAGGGGCAATATAATCGAGGTACTATAAAGTAATGAAACATGGACGAAGAGTCAAAGAAAATTGTTCGAAACTAGTATATTAAAATATAATAAATCCTTTGAATTCCCTTTACGAATATTTCAAACCAAGGTGCTTTAAAGGCTGAATAAAGGATCAATAGAGTGAGAAGAGAGCTTGGAAAAAGTCATGTACTAGGGAAAGCACAAAAAATGAATATACCAACCTCTAATAGAATAAATTAGAACTCCTAGTAATCAGTCACCAAGAGGAGGTGATTTTAGAGGTAGAGGATTTTTCTAAGAGTCAAAGGTAGAGATTACCAAGCTAGATGATATACATGTGAAAAATTGGGCATACGCCACTTGAATGACTTGAAAATACTCTAGTGGGTTAATGACCTGAAAATACTCTAGTGGGTTAAAGGAATTCCCATGTGGAAGAAACAAAAGAATAAAATGTGAATCTACTTACAAAACTTTTGCGGGAGCAAATATCTTGCTAATGAAAAGAGTCTTAATAAAATCGGAGAAAGAAGTTAAGGAACCATCTTAGAGGAAAAGCTTGTTCAAGTCTGTTCATGAACATGTGCAATTTAATAGGTAAGTGTTGCAAAGTTGTAATTGATAGTGGTAGTATAGACAATCTTGTTTCTACATAGATGGTAAAGAAACTTGATTTGAAAAGAACAAGAAATCCCACCGCTTATACAAGGGCATCAAATTCTAGTAAATAAATAGTGTAAGGTGTAATTTAATATTGGGAGGTATAAGGATGAAATATTATGTGATATAATTCACATGAATGTCTAATATACTTTGTTGGGAAAGCCATGGAAGTATAATAGAAGAGTTATCCATGATGGCAGAAGGAATACATGTACACTTGAGAAAAATGGTAAGAAGCATACATTGTTACCTTTGCAAGAAAGAGGCAAAGAGGAATATCGTTCTAATGTGATGTTGATTCCCGCAAATAGGTGGGATTCTCACTCTCACTCAAGGAGGAAATAATGGTAGCCCATTAAATTATGCATAATAACACTAATACCATTAGGAGAGTATAGCATGGTCATTGCCCCAACCAAAGTATACTAAAGAATGGGCATTCATAAATTTGCACTTCATATCTATCCTTTGGATTAACCCTGAAAAAAAAACATTAACTTATTATACAGGTGCACAAAAAGTGCATCACATTCTTAAAGACAAGTATAAATTTATCGCATGCAATAAACATATGACATTTTGATGACATTTAGTGCTATAGAAGAAGGATGATGACTATACTACCAATATTCCAGCTAACACAACTAACTTATTCAAACCAACATTCTAGCTTATCAATGTAAATACCAAACAAAGTATGGGATAGGGGACATCTTTGTTTGACTCGTATATTACAATTAATTTCTTTGGAAAACCCATCAATGTTCCTAAACTTGGAAATGGCACTTTCATATTGCCCTATATTAGTAGCTCTTAGCTCACCATGAGCTTTTAGCTCTTTTAACATATTCCAAAGGTTAGTCCTCGGAATAGTATAATTTTAAATTTTTTTTAATTGAAGAAACAACCAACAAGTTTGGTTTTATTATTGCAAAATAATTCCATAATGATTGTAAATAGAACAAGATGGTGCATAATCGAATGATGTCCCCTAATCAAACTTGTCCTTAACTATTTTTTGTGACTTTCAAGCCATATTATTATCTGTTTTTCCAAAATAAATACTTAAATCTTGGATAAGACGGGGATAATCATAGTAGCCCTATAATTAAAGAGATTATTTTTATCCCCACTTTTAATGATAAGAATAATGATTCCTTGAGTCTACGATTTACAAAATCCCTATTAACTGCTAAATTAAAGAGTTTGGGTATATCATGGATGAGGATAGACTCTCAAATTTTCTATTCACCAGTGTACTTTTGATGTCCATAGGCTTCCCCTTTGCAAGATTCTTAGCCCCAAATTTTAAGTGTTCTATAAGAGACACTTCATCATGTATACAAACATTTGAAATATTTTCCACAATACTGGGAGATTCATATGGATTTTTGAAGTAGAAGTTACATTCATTTAGAGGATTGTGTTATTTTCTTTAGTTTTGGAAATCAAAACTCATCTTCACAATCCCTTAGGATGGATCTTTGATAGGTGGATAAGCTTCTCTTAATATTTATCAATGGAGTTCCCCTTTTCCTCTAAATTATGGCTTTGTACCTTTTTATCTTATCTAATTTTAAGCACTCAATGGAAGTATCCATGATGGATTTTCTACCATTTTCACATTTGTTGTCATACCTGGGTTGACTATCCTATTTGTCTTTTTCCCTAGCACTTCAATATAAAATTTGTTAATGGAAGTAGAGAGATTTGTCATAAAATTATGATTTAGGTCCTCAATATCGTTATTATAGGATAACATATTTAGTTCAAGACATTGAAAAAAGTTTAACTTTATTTTCATCAAAATGAAAGTATCTTATATTACTCCATTTTTGCTCAATAGATTTTTTGTGCAAGAAAAATTTTACGGTTACCTTAAAGGTCTATGATGAAATTCACGTTCATGGTCATTTAAAAAGGGGATATCTAAAAGCACATAATCTATGACGTTATTGTCCATCCCATGGATACAAGTCATCTAGTATGATTTAGCCATATGGATACAAGTATGAGATCCTAACTATCATATAACTTCATTAGCATGTCATAAAAATTATTGGTAATGTCTACACATTATTCTTTTCTAGTTATTAAAGTGAGAATACAACCTTCATTTCTTATAATGTCAAAATATTGTTCTAAGATATTGCAAAGACAATTGCAATCTAGATTGTTTTAATATAAGTAATATAATTTGCATTAATAATTATGGGTAAACACATATTAAAAATGTTTAAAGAAATAACTATTATCAAATAAAACAATTGATAATTTTTATGTAAATAAAATAGAATATTTTATTTCATAAATTACAAATAAAACAAAATATTGTGTTTAATTATTTTGACTTAAAGAAAACTATTTTTATTTTTATTTTTCTTTATGATTTTATTAAAAAGATAAGAATAATATGATTTTATTAGAAGATAAAATTAATTAATTATAGCTCGGTATTATTTGAAAATTTTATAATTACTTATGATTAATATTTATAAAAGGATAAAACAATTTAATTTTTAAATATTGTGAAATTTATTTAAAAAAATTAAATTAATTAACTTTTAATATTATAGAATTTGTTTTTGAAACTTATATATAATTTATTGTTATTTATTTTTAGAAAATTAGTTATATCTCAAATTTAACTTAATTATAAAAGGAATATCATTATTTTGATATTTATATTCAATCTACATTTACTCTTAAATTAAATTTATGATATGTTTTGTTTCTTATGAATTAATAGTTGCAATCTTAAAAATTATAAATATTAGAAAGTGATGAGAAATTCCTAATAGCTTATTTAAAAACAAAAAATATAAAGGAAAATGTAAATGGTTCAATAAAAAAATGGTAAATGGTTTAGGCAATTTCAATAAAATTCAAATATAATTCAACCTAATAGTATTTTTGACTTCAAGAAGAATACCATATCATCTACCAAAATGTTCACTTGCCTGGGAACATTATGCCTTAAAACCACACCTCCTTCAAATGCATAATGCTTTGATACCACACCTGCTTCACTTGTAGAATGCTTTGAGAATCTCCACGAAATAGAGTAAAAACTTCCCTAATCTATTTACAAAGCTTTTATGAGTATATTTAAACTTGTTATGTATTTCTACTCAAATGGTTTCATGATTTTAAAGTATTAGATAATAACTCCTAACGAATAAAGGCCAACAATTTCATTAAATTATATTTAAAAAATTCAAGAAAATTATATATATATTGAATATATGGGTTACCTAATTCCAAAATGTTCTCCCACACAGACTTTCACATAACAATTTATTTAACAAACAAAGTAATTATGTCGTTAAAGGGTATATTTTTCATTTATTACATATTATCATTACTCAGTTGAAAATAATTAATATTATTTTGTATTAATGGAGAAATGATTACACAAGTTGTAACGTATCTCCTTAGTTTAGGATTTGTTCCTAGAGTTTAGGAGTTTGGTTGCAACTTCCTCTTGTACTTAATGATGTAATCTTTCATTCATGAATAGTAGAGTTTACGGAGAGAGTTCTCTTTGTTTGAGTGCAGTCTCAAGGTGCAGTACTCACCTGTGAGCTGCAACTCCTTCCTTTTCAATTCAAGTCTAATTTTTATCTTGGTATCAGAGCACATAGTAGGGACAATTTTTTTTTTTTTTTTTTTTTTTTTAAGATGCACCATTGATTACAGAACTGTAGTGGCGGTAGTGTATATAGAAGCATTCGTAGAATTAGGTGGACTGCAGTAACACCTGAAGCACAGGTCTCAGATGACTGATCATCTCTGAGCGGAAGAAGGGTTGGTGCGGTTTCGTCGCAAACAGTCGCGCCATTTTTGAGCAGAAAGAAGGATTAGCACATTTTTTTAAGAAACAGTTGCGCCATTTGGCACGGGTTTGAGAGTGATAATCGTGCCAGCGCGCCAGAAATTGCTATTGTCACGGAATTGAGAGTGATAATCGCGCCAATTTCGTAAGACACATTGATTTTGTTTTCGGCGTGGATATTTCGCTGTCAAGGAGCGCCAGCCTCTTTCTCTTTGAAAAATTTGCAATTTTTTGTAGATCAGCCTTGCCCGGTGGTGGCACTTTGAAATTTCAGATCAGTTCGGTGGCAACAGATCAGATTTGCCCGGTGGTAGTGCATTGGAGTTCCTGATCTGTTCGGTGGTTGCAGATCGGATTTGCCTGGTGGTGGCACATTGGAGTTTCTGATCTGGTTGGGTGACAGCAGATTGGATTTGCCTGGTGGAGGTGCATTGGAGTTCCTGATCTGTTAGGTGGCAGCAGATCGGACTTGCCCGGTGGTGGCTCATTGAAGGTATAAATTTTTTTTTTCAGCAAAACAAAGGTTCGAATCTGGTATGTGGTGATTTTTTTTAGTGTTTATTTGGATAGACTTATGCATCAAAAGATCAAAAATTTTATCAGTCCAATATGAATAACAGCATAGAATCGTATCTCCACGAGTCTGGCAAACTTAATGGATAGAATTTCTCCAACTGGAAATTCAAGATGTAGACTTTACTTAAAAGTGCAAATGCATGGTCGATCATTATAGGGAATGAGCTGAGACCAGTATCAACTGCACAAGAACAAGATTGGGATAAAAGGGAGACAAAAGCAAAGGTCATATTGAAGATGTCCATCAAGGACAATGTTATCCCACATATTAGAGATTGTAAATCAGCCACTGACATTTGGACGACAATCAAAAACCTATACTAGACGCAGAATAAAAACAGTGTCTTGTGACTCAAAGGCAAGATGTTTGCATTAAAGATGGAGGAGAATGAGTCTGCTACTAGATTTGTTGCTAGAGTCAAAGACCTGAAGGACAGATTGGGAGATATCGAAGAGAAAGTTTCTGATTCAGATCTGGTCATGATCACGTTGAACGGAATGATTGATGAATACCAGGTGTTTATCACAGAGCTGTCAACAAGAGAGAAAGCCCCTGCATTTGAAGAGCTGACATGGATTCTGCTACAGGAAGAAGAGCGATGACAAAATTTGAAATCAAAAAGCGATGACCTTGCTCTGATGGCAAAAAGGAGACAGTATAGAGGGAAGCAGCATCAACAACGCAGCATCAGTAGCAAAAAGGAGCCAACACATTTCAGAAGAGACCGCTTAAAGGTATGTCTACTAATAATTTTCCCAGCAAGAAATGTTTTTACTATGGAAAACCTGGTCATCAGATTAAAGATTGTTACAAGAGGCATGCAGACGAAGGAAGAAACAAAATGAGAAAACATAAGGGTTACTTTGTTGAGGAAGAAGAGGACCATAGCCACAAACTTCGACTATTTATAGTCGATTGTGCTCTTTCAGCTTCAAAGGGAGATGAGGACGACATATGGTATGTCAAATCTGGCGCATCCTCACATATGACTGGTAAGAAGGATTGGTTTGAATTTCTTAAAGAAACTTCATGTGGGTCGAAAATCTATTTAGGAGATGATACTGGGTATGAAATCAAAGGATATGGTGAAATTCCTGTAAAGTTACCGAGCGGTGACATTAGACATCTTAAAAATGTATTGTATGTTCCAGGAATTAAGAAACATTTGGTCTCTGTCTCAATGATTACTGATCAAGACATGCAAGTTCAATTCTTTAAGACTAACTGTGTCAATAAGGATATCCAGATGGAAACAGTTGCAACAAGAGTGTGCGTGAGGAATCTGTACAGACTAGATGTGAAAAGTATGCCACAACAAGCAATGGTTACAGGTGGACCGACAGCCAAAGATCTCTGGCATCAGAGATTCGTCCATCTTAATCTGCAAGACCTCATCCTACTTCAGAGAAAAGGTATGGTTGATGGACTCCCTGTTTTCCATAATGTTAAGCTGGATTGTGATGGATGTGCATTAGGGAAAATGCATAGAGAAGAGTTCCCTTTGCATGTTAATAGAAAGGAAAGAGATATATTAGAACCGGTGCATACAGACATTTGTGGACCTATGCAAACTAGGTCATTAGGAGGAGCATATTTCTTTCTCTTATTTACAGATGATTGCACTAGATTTTCATGGATATACTTTCTGAATAAAAAGAGTCAAGCCTTTCAGTATTTTAAGGAGTTTAAATATATGGTAGAAAACCAGAGAGAAGAAAGGATAAAAATTCTCTGCTTAGATCAAGGGGGAGAATACAGGTTGGGAGAGTTCATGAATTTCTGCAAGCATCATGGGATTGTGCAAAAGTTTATAGTGCCCCACACTCCATAGCAGAATGGAGTGGAAGAATGGAAGAACAAAACTCTTGTGGAGTGCACAAGGAGCATGCTTCAAGGTAAGGGTCTATCAAATGGTCTTTGGGTAGAAGCTATTAACATTATTGTGTATTTAAAGAATAGGAGTCCTACTAGATGTCTAGGCTTCAAAACCCCTTTTGAAGCATTGTTTGGATTCAAACCAGCAGTAAATCACTTAAGAATATTTGGGTCAAAAGCCTATGCTCATATACCTAAGGCAGATAGGAAGAAGTTAGATCCCAAGGCCCTGAAATGTATATTTGTTGGATATGGCACTGAGTTCAAGGAATATAAGTTATTCAATCCTCTGACTCACAAGGTTTTTGCAAGCATAGATGTCATATTTCATGAATAGGTTGAAGAAGGAAAGGAGGATTCTAATAGTGATTGCCACATTCCATTGCTAGTAGAAGAAAACAGTGAGGAAGATGAAGAGCAGGAGCAGAAACAAGAAGAAGAAGTAACAGATAATGTAATCAATGATGATGCAAGTCGAGAAAAGGCTGAAATAGATAGATTTGAGGTAAGTCCCCTACCAAGGAGATCAGGTAGGAAGACTCGATTATCTTCTAAATTGAAAGACTATGCATTAATGTCAAAGATTGTAAACATTGTAGAACCTGCAAATTATGAGGAAGAAAGTAAATCTGATGCATGGAGGGCTGCAATGTATGAGGAAATAGAATCAATAAACAGAAACCATACTTGGGATCTGGTTGAATTTCTTGAAGGTAAAACCCCCATAGGATGCAAATGGTTGTATAAACCAAAAATAAATGTAGATGGTAGTATAGAGAAACTTATTGCTAGACTGGTAGCAAAGGGTTACTCACAGCAAGAGGGAATAGATTTCGATGACACCTTTGCTCCTGTAGCCAAATTAAACACTATTACAATCTGCATTCGTTCTTTGCAAAGGCTTTCATGCTCGTCTTCAAACTACCCTTTCCAATCTACTCGAGCTCAACTCCGAAGCTGATTGAGCGCTCTCTCTATAAAAACTACTGAGCTACTCCATCTGTATATACATCTACAATATCCAATAAACTTCGCTCCTCCATCTGCACATACATATAAAATATCAAATAAACTTAACTGCTCCATCTACACATACATATGCCATAAGAATTGGTTAAGAATTATCCTAACAAACAAAGACAAATCAGGCACCGGACCTAACTCCTAGAAATGTCCTACCACCTCAACTTGACTTTTGTTACTTTTAAAAAGGCCCAATTCCCCAAAACACCATCTCACCCAAACAACCTAACCACCAACACTTGTATTTACATCAACATCATACTGCCTAATTTTATTCGGATTACATTTTGAGGGACTTCCTTCCTCTCTAGAGAATTTCATGACTCTTTTGGGTGCAGTAAAAACAGGTTGATGAAGTTTATGCGCCTATGTACCTCACAATATAAATTTTAATAAAATTATATTGTTTTAGTTATTTAAATTGTATCTTCAAGAATACATAATCTTGAAAAGCTATGAAGTATTAGAATTTTATAAACTATATATAACTCAAATTAGGTAAAAATGATTAGAAAAATATAACTTACAAAAAAAATATTTAAAATAATTTAAATACACTTTTAATACAATAATAACTTTTAAAATGTTTTATAAAATAAACATTACAATAATAACTTTTATTTTCTCCATAAAATAAACATAAACATTGTAAATGAAGTTGAAATTTTTATGTTATTAATATTTTTAAACGTTATATTTCAGCTTTATGTTTCTGTTGTACAGGCACAAACTCAATAATATAGACAATCATAGACTTCCTAAGCTAGCTTTAAATTCCAGCCAAAACCACCTAAGGCTCAATCGAGTGTGGCATAAAGACACAAGGGTCTGGTTAAACTATTAGGAGATCAACGAAAATGATGCATTGCAAAACATTAATAACATTAAAGATATTGTTACTTCTAAGTTCAAAAAAATGTGGTGTCAGAAAGATTTAGCTGCTAAAAGAAAATTAATTTATTATAAGAAGGTCATCAACCCCATCCCAGAAGATCAAAACTATCTCTCTATTTTAATTAGCTCAAAGAAGAAAATTAATATAGCAAAGATTAGAATGAATTCTCATGAGCTCCATAGTGAACCAAGTAGTTGGGCAGTTCCTAAAACACCATGGATGGAAAGGATCTGCCATATATGTGAGAATAGGAACATCGAGGATGAAAACCACTTCCTCGTAGAGTGCCCAGTGTACAACCACATTAGATCTCAGATTCACAATCTTTGTTACAATACTGACCTTCCTAGCCTTTTACAATGTCAAAATTATAATGAGCTCATGAAGCTTTTATCGAAGCTTTTTGAGTATAAGAATAAAATCTTAAATCAAAATAAATAATTGGTTTCTTAGGTCCGATAAACCAATGTTTGATTTCAACAGAGTTTAACCTCCATTCGTCATCATTAATTATTAAAAGCTTTATAATTTTTTTATTTCCAAAATATATAAATATATAATATTAACTTGAAAATTTCAATAAAAGAAAATATTAAATCAATTTGTTTATAATTAATATTCGAAATATAATTTTTATTATTAATTTTTTAAATAATAAACATAATTTTATATTGGAGGTGAAAATAGTGATACAAATCTCCCAGATTAAGTTACATGAAGCATAGATATAAAGTTATATAAAAAATCATTGAGTGAATAATATCAATAATTTCATCCGCTCTGATCTGAATAATAAATTATAATAATAAACCCATAAAATAAATGACATAATTGATATTTAATTTCTGTCCACTACAAAAATAATTCTTACATGAAACATTGACATAAAGTTATATAAAACATCATTGAGTGAATAATATCAATAATTTCATCGGCTCTGATCTGAATAATAAATTATATTAATAAACCCATAAAATAAATGACATAATTGACATTTAATTTCTGTCCAAAGAATTGTGTGCTCCCTTGCGTCGTTGTCGTGTTTCCACTTCCCAACTTTAGATTCGAAGACCTTGGATCAATTTGTTGGTTATCATGTTTTTACTTGCCCGCCTATGAGATCAATCACTTTGGCGCTTGAATCGGCACTACACTTATATTCTCGTAGGACTTCGTCTAAGAGCGTGTAATATATATATGAGCTTGACCTACATGGAGACAATTGAGTTTTTCATATTAAAAATAAATATATATCTCTATATTATTTTTATGAATTTATTTTATTATATTTAAAAGTGGTAATCATATTTCATTGTATGAGACATGTGTGTTAATTATAATATTTTTTTTTATTTTTTAATAAATTGAAAAAACAAAGTATTTTTGAAGGAGGCTCGGATGGAATTTTTTTGAAATATTTTCATTGTATATATTTTATATTATTCATTTTTTATTTAATCCCTTTGGAACTATCCAAAAACACTTTAAGCATTATGTTTAAAGGAAATAGAAAAATACGATATGAATTTGAAAGTGTCAAAATTATATGCCATTGGATAGATTATTATTACATAATCAACTCTACCACTTAAAAAAAAAAAATTCCCTAAATATGCTAAGGTACAAATTAGTGTTGCAAAGAGAAATCTACAGAAGGTCTGCTAAAGTTGTGATTTTTATGACCTCAAGAGCTTGATCGAGTGCTTAAAACACTCTATCAAGCCCTTGTTTTCAAAATTCAAATAGCTTGATCAAGGGTTTAAGAAACCCACAATCGAGCCCTTAACATGGTTAAATAAAGAATTGGTCTAGCCTATAAGTGGATCTAGCTTTAAGGATCGATCTAGCTTTTAGGCTATATCAAGCTTTAAAGATCCATCGAGCCACTTTTTCTAATTCCATGCATAAGTTGTATTGGTGGAAAATTGAAAAAACATTTCTCGATCGAGCTCCTATATAACCTTGGGTTACATTGTTTAAGCCCTCAAACAACTCAATCAAGGATGCAAATATTGTCGCATCCACCTCAGGTTACATTGTTTAAGCCCTCAAACAACTCAATCAAGGGTGCAAATATTGTTTGATCGAGGACTTAAAATAGCTTAATCGAGTTGTTGTTTTCCACGAAAAACATGCCCTCTCCGGACAAAAAGTGTAACCCAACTTTTTAACAATAAAATTATGTTTTTGATAGATTATATCAATTTGTTTTATTTAAATTAGAT
>APFE031295576.1:43049-80097 GCA_000404065.3 Pinus taeda
ATAATTTCAAAATAATATATATAATTTCATTGGGAAAAAGTTATACTTTATTTTATTTTAGGTTACTTAAATTGGTTGTTAACAAGTTGTCTCATCATCTTCGATAAAACTAAATAGGTTTCAATCAACGGTGAAGGATGAAGTGAGAAGTGTCCGCACCTCATACTTCTAAGCAGGGTAGGAATTTGGATTTCTCTTTAACCGTCATACAATTTTTTTTTGACGTTTTGGGTCTTTATGTTTCCCGTCAAGAAACGTTATATTAAAAATTTTGCCCTTCAAGAGTGATGTTTTCATAATAAATTAACCCTTCACTAATAAAGTTTTGATTAAAAAATTACCATCCAATAAATAATTATGTTGAAAAATAAAGGGGCATAAGTTGTAACAAAAAAAACTTGCCCAAAAAATACCCTGCTGTATGAAAAATAAAGGGGCCTAAGTTGTAACTATACCAACGCTGATTAGAATTTAGCATATTTTCAATTAAAAAAATTTGCCCAAAAAATACCCTGTTATATGAAAAAACTTGCCGGTTAAGAACATTTGGTGCGTAAAAACGTTTTGGAAAAAGTTCCAAACGTCAAAAATCGGTCTTTTACTCTTCCAGGCACGTCACTCAAAACGAGCAATGACAAATTCCAGCCATCAAATACGTGCAAAAAGCCTTATGACGGGCAAAATGCCCGTCAAATTCCATCCCTGCTTCTAAGTGATTTGGTGTATACAAAAAGCTCAATGAGTGTTTGACTCTATGTCTTGAGTGTACAAGAGTGAATTGTGCTTTGCACCCCCTATTTTTAAGAGTTTATGGCATATCGGAAAAGGTTAATAAGTTTCTAAAATTTATAATAGATGGATATTCTTTATTCCTTACAACAAAATCTCATTTTCACAACTCAGATGAATTGATCTCTAGAAAAGGCTAGTGTGAATTTTTAATATATATTAAAATATATATTTTAGGATACATTTAATAAAAATTTTAAAAGTTAACTAAATTAATTTTATTTTAGATGGTTATTATTTTTATTAGGTATAAAATGTCAATATATATTTAATTTATATAGTTTTAAAAAAATTATAAATAATTAATAAATGTTAATAGAAATATATAGTATTTTAAATAATTTTTTATATTAAATAAATAAAATATTTATCATGATAAACTTTACATTAACAAAATTAAAAATAATATTAAAAATTAATTAAATTTTAATTATTATTATTACTATTATTGTTAACTATAAAAATAATTAATTTATAAATTAAATTTATATATTTTTTAAAAATATCTAACTGATCTGAAAATGGGGCATTAAAGGCTTCTTGTCGAATTTACAAAAACCTCTCCCACTTCAAAGCTTATATATTCCCAAGATCTATGCTTATGATTGATAATTGCAAAATTAAACGTGCTTGAAAGAGGTGTATGTTTGTGTTTGTTTTTAAATTGTTCAAGTGCTTATGTATATTTGCTTATGCTGATATTTAAATACACATAACAGTAAATAGAGCAACAATTCAGCAAACACATAAGACAACAATATAATTAGGAGTTCACCCAAACCTCTCGGGCTATGTCTCTGTGAGATTTAGTGAACTTGACTAGGCTCTCTAGGATTATGGTAATCTTTTTTTTACAAGTTCTACACTTAACTCCATTGGTTTACAACTGAACCTATGGGTTTAAAATACCATTTTTATCCCTAGTTGTTTGGCTCTCTGGCTCTTGGCTCTTGGCTCTAGCTCTCTGCTCTAGCTCTAGCTCTGGCTCTGGCTCTCGGCTCTTGGCTCTGGCTCTGGCTCTTTGCTTTGGCTCTCGGCTCTGGCTCTCATGAGCTTCTGGTTTCGCTTGACCTCCAAGTGACCCTCTGCTTCTAAGTCACCTCAACTCCACAGACTGCCTCCTATGGGTTTACACTCAGCATTCAAGCATCTCTGAGCCTCTTGGGCTTCTTCGTACTTCTCTTCAGCATAACTCTTTGTGTTATCAGTGGTTCGCTCGACCTCCAAGCAAATCTTAGCAACCTTCAGCCACTTGTCAATTGTGTTCTCTGTGTTTTTGTAACACATCAGTTACAGTCCACCTCCATCATTGAAGGTCGATTGTTTCATTACAAGAAGAAGTTTTCCATTGAAATGAACTGGTGCGCACGAGCAACCTAGTCGTTTGGCCTTCCTCCTACAGAAATCTCACGTTTAAACATGTAACACAATACACAGGAAAACTGATGAAAACCCATCATGGGGCATTTTGCCGAAACTCAAATAATATAGGATCATGCTTAAAATTCTATCGGGTCCACCTTTCCATCGCATATCACAATCGCATTGCATATGGTCAAAAAACCCAATTACACAGGAATACATAGAAATCCTGTAAATTTGGATTTCAAAACTTATGAAATCACATCCATAAACCTCATCTAGTCTGGCCTTTATTGCATGTTGCAAGTCGCAACGACCCTTATATTGGGGATTCGTTGATCATCGATCGCTCTATCAGCGCTATCGCTATTGGCCCATTGCATCAGCGTATCACATATGTGACAGCCCTATATGTATTGTAGTTGCGATTGTTGATCACCGATATTGGTGAATCACATATCGCAATCGCAATGACCCAATGGACTCTGTCGACCGATATATATATCTCCAATCCAATATATATCCCCGAAACCGATCACCAACCCTGCTTTATCACAATTGCAAGCCACAAAGCCCGGGGCTCCGATATCGCGTGAAGACCTACCTCCAATGTGATATGTCAGAGGTCGCAATCGAGGAGTCCTTCCATCTCTGCTTAAGTCCTCCCTTTAAACTTTCCGATGCAATTTCCTTAAGGAATGCATATAAAGCCTTAAATCCCATTTTTATAAGAATTTTCCTCCTTTTCTAAGGATAATGGGCAATCTTCTTTTTGCAATAACTTCTTCATTCAAATTTTATTTTAGCCCATTCAAATTGTGATAGATTCATAATGAAGAGATTTATGCAATGAGACTATTCCCAAGAGCATCCTTTAAATTTTATTTTGCTTTGTGAGGAAGATTTTTAGACTTAGAAGTCTATGTTAGATCCATTTTGAATCACGCCTTTCCACTGAAAAGCTTTTGGACACCAAAAGTTTGCTATACTGATCTGAACAATAACTGAGAGTATGTCACCCTTTTCTTTTAGCCTCCATGCACTTGCCTTGCATAGTGCCTCTGAACGAAAGCTTTTGAACACTCCCTTCCTGGATGTGATTGTCCTGCTGGGAAGAACTGTCTTCCTCCTTGACTTCCTACAGAACTCCTGCTGAGAAGGTCACAGAAGGTAGTTTGAACTTCTCTTCCTTGATAACTGATCCAAGGTGGCTCAAACCAATGTGAAGTTACATCTGCTTCACAAAATTTTCATTTGTACTTGTTTGACATACTGTCAACAACAACTGTTAACAACAATAATATTACAGACAACAATTGGATGGCCTAAACTCTTGCTTCAACAAAAGAAACAAATTTCACATCTTATGAACACCTCCATGTCTTTACATTTGCATACAAATGATTGACTAGATAACAAGCCAATAAAACATTCCTTTAAAACAATTGAACCTTCAAATCAAGCATGTAGAAAAAGAAATAATTGATCCTAACGTTTTTTTTTCAAAGATGAAACACTTCAGCATTATCTCCATCTTAGAGACCAAATCAACTTTTCTTAAGTCAGTATTGCGTTACACCCATGTTTACAACAAAGTAATCATCCCTTCAAATTAATCACACATACATGTTTAAATACAATGAAATCATCAACATCCCTATGTTCATGCATTTCATCCTTCAACTTTCGCTTAAGTGCACTATACTTTCTAGGCTGAAATGAATATATAATGTTGCAGCACTAAAGTGAGTCTTCTACTCAACTTTTCCATTCACCTTATTGGTAAAACCCTACAACTTGCATTCGATTAACAAAGAAATGCATTCTATTGATTTGATGCATTTTTAAAAGACATGCAACCTTAATTGGATAATAACTCTAACCATTTCTTACCAAGCGATTTCAAAGGTGTTAGTTTTGTCTGCACATCAGCATCAACATGTGAATCACCTTGAAACACACCATTCATGGAATCTTTCTTTCCATTCCTGCCATTTTCTCTTTCCACCTTCTTCAAGTTTCGTGGAAGCATTGTTGGATTTAGAGTCCAACATTTTTCAGCAATGTGTCCTTGCTTATGGTATCAAGTGCAACACAAGTGCATCCTCTTTATAGCATGATTTTCCTTGCCAAATGGATCTTTGGCTCTTTGCTTCTTTTCCTTAAAAAGTTTCCTATATGCGGCCATTCTCTTCCAACATCTAAACACATTATGGTTATCCAAACCACAAAAGGAACATGTAATTCTTTTCCCATGCTTATATGGAAATTTATCATGCTTTACATAATCAAAAGGAATATGATTAGAACCAGATTTATATCTTTCTCTTTCATCTTTATTACCTTCAGGAGGAGGTGAACTGAATGAAGAAGTAGCTCCCTTTGGAACACCATCAACCTCTTCAATGGTTTCAGAGTTTCCAAAACTCTCTTGTTCAAGTGTATGTTGATATACATCTTCTTTCTGCAAAGTATGCTTCACATTATTGCATTCCCCAAGAATACAATCTTCACACTCTTGAAGTAGAAGACCTGCAATGAAACTCCTTCTTGGAGCCATTTCAATGGTCTTCATGGAAGCTTTGGAACTTTCTCCATAAACTTGTCCATAGCCAAGACCCAAATACTTAGGCCTTTCCTCAACTATTATTGGTTCAACAATACCCTGTGCATGTTTTCCCAATCCTTTTCCTTCATAGCCCATCTTGGACATTAACTTGGAACTTACGCCTCTAGTATGTTTTTCGAAAGAACCAATATAAACATTGTTAGAGGAAATTGAAAACAAACTAGAATTATTTACCTCTTACTCAAGCTGATACTTGACTAAGGCTTCCTTTGCAGCAAGTACCTGTGTCTCCAACTCATGCATCCTTTCCAGGTTCATATTTGCAATATGAAGTTGTCTCTCCATTTCCTGCAACTTGTTAGAAACCAACTGCTACTTTTCCTTCATGGAATTCAACTGCTCTCTAAGTATAATGCTCTTCCTTCCATCCTCATACATTTCTCTCACCATATCCATCATGGTGAGCAAGTCTTGCTTCATATATCCATCAAAGAATATTGTGAAGAAATCAGAATTTGAGGACTCACTTGTAGAAGTTGTCATTATCAAAATGAAGAAAAGAACTTCAAACAAGATTAACAAACAGCTTATTCAAGCAACATTTTGCAACAAACCTCTTGTGCTTCAAGGATTGCTTCGAGGTCCTTTGGGATAAGAAGCATTCCTTCAACCCTTCTTCCTTCTTGTCCTCTCCTAGACTTAGCTAATAGTAGCTTTCCCTGAACCTTTTCAAACTCAAACAATAGTTAGTTTACAAACAATTAAACAGCGAAATCTTTGCTACTGTTTGAACACCTTTCAAGTCAAACAAGCATATAGATTGCTCTGTCAATCAAGCATCCTGCTTTGATATAACCTTATTTGAAGGTAGGGTTAATCAACCTGGCTCTGATACCACCTAATCTGAAAATGGGGCACTAAAGGCTTCTTGTCGAATTTACAAGAACCTCTCCCACTCCAAAGCTTATATATTCCCAAGATCTATGCTTATGATTGATAATTACAGAATTAAAAGTGCTTAAAATAGGTGTATGTTTGTGTTTGTTTTTAAATTGTTCAAGTGCTTATGTATATTTTCTTATGTTGATATTTAAACACACATAGCAGTAAATAGAGCAGCAATTCAACAAACACATAAGAGAACAATATAATTAGGAGTTCACCCAAACCTCTTAGGCTACATCTTTGTGAGCTCTAGTCAACTCGACTAAGCTCTCTGGGATTATGGTAATCTTTATTTTACAAGTTCCAGACTCAACTCCATTGGTTTACAACTGAACCTATGGGTTTAGAATACAATTTTTACCCCTGGCCGTTTGGCTCTCTAGCTCTCGACTCTTGGCTTTGGTTCTTGGCTCTGGCTCTAGCTCTAGCTCCAGTTCTCAGTTTTGGCTTTGGATCTGGCTCTGGCTCTAGCTCTCGGCTCTGGCTCTCACAAGCTTCTGGTTTCACTTGACCTCTAAATGACCCTCTTCTTCTGAGTCACCCCGACTCCGCAGACTACCTCCTCTAGGCCTATACTCAACATTCAAGCATCTCTAAGCCTCTAGGGCTTCTTTGCGCTTCTCCTAAGCATAAATATTTGTTTTATCAGTGGTTTTCTCAACCTCTAAGCGAATCTCAACAACCTTTAGCCGTTTGTCAATTATGCTCTTTGTGTTTTTGTACCACATCGGTTACAGTCCGCCTCCATCATCAAAGACCAACTATTTCATTACAAGAAGTAGTTTTCTATTGAAATGAACCGACGGACATGGGCAACTCGGTCGTTTGGCCTTCCTCCTGCAGGATTCTCGTGTTTGAACACGTAACACAATACACAAGAAAACTGATGAAAACCCATCATGGGGCGTTTTGTGGGAACTCAAATAATATATAATCGCGCTTAAAATCCTATCGGGTCCTCCTTTCCATCGCATATCGCAATCGCATTGCGTATGGCCAAAAAACCCCAATTACATCGGAATACATAGAAATCCCGTAAATCCGGATTTCAAAACTTATGAAATCACGTCCATTAACCTCATCGGGTCTGGCCTTTATCGCATGTCACAAGTTGCAACGACACTTGTATCGGGGATTCACCAATTGCTCTATCAGCACTATTGCTATAGGCACTATTGTTATCAGCCCATCACATCGACATATTGCATATGTGACAACCCTATATATATTGTGGTTGTGATCGTTGATCGCTCATCACCGATATCAGCGCATTGCATATCACAATCACAATAGCCCAATGGACTATGTCGGCCGATATATATATATCACCAATCCGATCCAATGATCCGATATATATTGTTGATGCCGATCACTGACCCCGCTTTATCACAATCGCAAGTCGCAATGTCTAGGGCTCTGATATTGCGTGAAAGCCTACTTCTGATGCGATATGTCGGAGGTCGTAATCGGGGAGTCCTTCCATCTCTGCTTAAGTCCTCCCTTTAACCTTTCCGATGTGATTTCCTTAAAGAACACATATAAAGCCTTAAGCCCATTTTTATAAGAATTTGCCTCATTTTCTAAGAATAATGGACAATATTCTTTTTGCAATAACTTCTTCATCCGAAGTCCATTTTAGCCCATTAAAATTGTGTTATATTCAAAATGAAGAGATCTACACAATAAGACTATTTCCAAAAACATCTTTTGACTTTCATTTTCATCTGTGAAGAAAAATTTTAGACTTAAAAATCTATGTTAAATCCATTTTGGATCAATAATCAACCAAACATAGTGAGGGATGAAGACGAATCGCTCTGACAGAAAACGCTAGGGTTTGCAGGGTGTCGGCGCTTTAGAAGAATCGTTTATGGATCAACGACGGTTAGGGATCGAGCAGGAGTCCTCATACGGTTTGGTGCGGTTTCTGCTTAGAGGAAAACAAGACAGTGAAGATCAGATAGATCGAGTATCTCCTGACGGACCACATGGAAGGTACCACGGGGAGGGGAGAGATCCCCTCCTTTAAAAATGTAGTGGCAGGGGAATCCAGCGGGGGCAGCAGAACAAACCCACAGACGGACAACGCTAAGGATATTCCGATACTAGGCAATCAATGGCAAGCTAAAATGGGAAGATGTCTTCCAAGGGCCCAGAAACGACCCAGGTATGTGATTCCAAACAACAAACTGGAAGATTATCGAAGTTACATGAAGGACCATGCTTTAATCTGTAAATTCATAGGGTTTTGGCCAACGGAGAGGGATCTAGTTAAATGGATCCAACTGAGATGGAAACCCAAAGGACACATAGATCTGAAACTGGGAGCCAAGGGTTTCTTTACTGTCATTTTCATGAACTTAGAGGACAAGGAAAGAATCTTCGAAGAGGGACCATACTTCATGAATAATGCAGGCCTATTCATGAGACATTGGGAGGAAAGGTACAATCCGGATGCAGAAAAACTGCTTGCTGCTCCTATTTGGGTTCGTCTGTTCGGATTACCTTCAGAGTTCTGGAACCCTGAGATTCTAGAAGGAATTGGCAACTCCATAGGGGCCTTTGTCAAAGTTGCTGAATCAACCAAAAGGGGCAAATTCACCTCATACGCAAGGATATGCGTATATATGAATATAGCAGAACCTTTGCCAGAATTCGTGGAAGTTGAATACCATGATGAAATTTGGCAGCAACCTGTAGATTACGAGCACATTCCTTTTAGGTGCTAGAAGTGTCACGAGTATGGTCACCTGTACAGAGAATGCCCTCAGAATAGGGAAGGCGAGCTTAAGAGAAGACTCGAAGAAGAACAAATGAAAATAGCGACAACTGAAACAAAAGAGAGGGGGTTTAAGGAAGTCAATAGGAGACAGAAGACACGACCCGAGGGACAAAAAGAGAAAACAAAAGGAAAAAACATCTCTGTGGAAATTCTAAATAAGTTCCAAGCCCTACAAGACGAGGAAGAGGAGGCTGAAGAAGATAAACAAGAAGAACTGATTGTGGAGACGGTCCTGATGGAAATCACAACGAAAGCCCTAGGCAAACCCAACAGCCAAACGAAAGAAACCGAAGTTGAAATGGGAGAGCACCAGGATAAACCAGAAGAGCCACCCAAAAAGGGGTCAGACAAATAGAAAGAGATCGGAACAGAAGAAGAACGGATAATGAAAAAACTCCTGCAAGAATGGCGCCATTTAGATGAGAGATTCATCCTTGAAATCCAAAAACAAAAATATAAGGAGGCCTATCAAAAATTTAAGGAAAATAAGGGGGGACTGGCGTAGATAGGACTGGACCTTTCAGAAGCGTCAGGGTCTCAGACAGTAGGATTGGACGGACATGGCAAAGGAGGAAGGAAAAGAGGGAGGAAACCCATGAATGAGACGATTCAAACAGTAGGGGAAACCCTGGTAAATTCTGGAAAGGTTATACCTCTGTCTGAGGTATTCCACCCCCCTCCCAAAAAGTTGTAAATGATCATCACAAGCTAGAATATCAGGGGTCTCAACAGTAAAGGAAAGCAGAGGTACCTGAAGGAGAGGTTGAAGAAAGATCAACCGAGTATAATGATAATTCAAGAAACTAAAATGAACCAATAGCAGATACAGGAAATTTTGGATAAATCAAAATCAAAATTTGAAGTTATGGCCCAGGACGCGGAGGGGACAGCAGGTGGCCTGGCGATACTTTGGAACCCAGAGGAGGTCACTTTTGAGAATTGGATCAGCTTACCCAGAATCCTTTCTGGAGTGTGTAGGATAGCAGGAACGAAAGAAAGAATACTCATCTCCGGAGTGTATGGACCTCATCTCCCCAGGGATCGAAAAAATTTCTTGAGGAATATCCAGGCAGTAAGCAAACTAATCTTAGAGGATTTATGGATAATAGGCGGCAATTTCAATTTAATCAGGGACCGAGGCGAGAAGCACGGAGGTATTCGGAGGTAGCACCCAAGCATGGATAATTTCAATGATCTCATAACAAATCTAAGACTAGTAGACACCCCAACCACAAATGGGGTGTTTACCTGGAATAATAGGCGAGGTGGCAGGAATCAGATTGCGTCAAAACTGGATAGATTCCTCCTATCAGAGCAAGTTCTAAATAAAGATGTTTTAATAGAGGCCAAAATCCTCCCAGGATTAGGATCTGATCACTGGCCGATTTGTCTGGAAATTGATATAAAAAAAACCAATATCAAGAAACCTTTCCGCTTTGAATCCTTCTGGCTCAGAAATCCGAATTTCCTGAATAAATTAGAAGAATGGTGGAGCCGAAGTCAAGTCAGAGGTCAATGTAAAATGCATACATTACAATTACGGCTCAAAGAGATGAAGCATAAAATTAGAAAATGGAACAAGGAGGACTTCGGGAATATTTTTGAGGAAAAGCAAAAACTTGAAAGGGCAATGGAGGAGGTGCAGCAACAAATTATCCTGGAGGGAAGAGATGACGAAAGAAGTAAGGAGGAGAGCAGATTAATAAGCCAGATAGAGGAAAGGAGAAAGCAGGAGGAGATCCTATGGAAGCAGAAGTCTAGAATAAATTGGCTACGGGAAGGAGAGAGGAACACTAAATTCTTCCATCAAGCAATGATCCAACACAAGCAAAGGAATCGGATCTTCTCAATTAAAAATGAAGCCAGAGAGAAAATAATAGAACAGGATGGAATAGAGCAAGTCCTAAGTGACTATCATAAGGGGATCCTCTCTGAATCCCAGGATGACAGAGGGGCAGCAATCAATCAAATCTGTAAGGAAATCCCAAAAATGATCACAGAGGAGCAGAATAGAGAACTCATGCGCACAGCAACACTAGCAGAAGTCGAGGAGGTAGTTATGAACATGAAAAAAGGAAAAGCACCGGGACCAGACGGATTCACAGCTGAATTCTATCAAGCTGGTTGGCAATTTCTAGGACAGGATATACTGGAGGTGGTTGAAGAATCACGGGTAAAGAACAGAATGTGATCAGGTATGAATGCCACCTTTTTAACCTTAATTCCTAAATCCAATAACTTTGAGGAAGCTCAAGGTTTTCGCCCCATTGCTCTATGCAATGTTATTTATAAAATAATTGCAACTCTGATAGCAAAAAGATTGAAACCACTCCTTCCAAGCATTATTTCCCCTGAACAAACAGGCTTCGTGGAAGGAAGGCAAATTCTAGATGGTCTAGTGGTGGCCCAAGAAATGATACACTCACTCAACCAACAGAAGAGGAAAGGAATGATAATTAAGTTGGATCTCTCAAAGGCGTATGATCGCTTGAATTGGAAATATCTCTATGCAGTTTTGGAAGCATATGGTTTCGCAAAGCGCTGGATAGAATGGATTTTCAGCATGGTCTCCACCCCCTTTTTCTCTATCCTGGTCAATGGTAATCCGTCGAAACCCTTTAATGCCTCTAGGGGGATCAGGCAAGGTGACCCATTATCACCCTTTCTCTTCATCTTAGCAGCAGATGGCCTCGGTCGAATTATCAAAAGAGAAACTAGGAGAAATAAGCTTAGAGGCTTAAAGCTTTGGGGAAACAATCTAACCATCACACATCAACAATTTGTTGATGATATTATGCTTTTCGGAGAAGTCAGCCTCAGGGAAGTCAGAATAATCAAGGAAGTTTTGGAGACTTTCTCGGAAGCATCTGGAATGGAGATTAATAAGGAAAAATCGTGTACTTTCATTTTTAATACCCCGGAGGCAATAAAGGCCCACCTCACAAGAACCCTGGGATTCAAACAAGGAGATCTCCCAACTAAGTACCTAGGTAATCAACTGGACATCCACCCAATACGCATGAAGAACTGGCAGGAGGTTATCGACAAAATAAAAAAAAGGCTATCAAACTGGTCGTTCCGGTCTCTGAACATCGCCAGCCACATAGTCCTTCTAAAGGCGGTTCTCCAATCAATTCCAGTGTATTCTCTATCCATCAGAGCAGCTTCAAAAGATGTTTGTGCAAAACTGAGAGAGATTTTTGGAAAGTTTGTTTGGGGAGGTCCAACTCAACAGAGAAAATGGGCCCTCGTTTTCTTGGACAAATCTGATCAAAAGGAAGGATGAAGGAGGGTTGGGGTTGAGAGACCCCGAAATTCTGAATAAGGTTCTAGGGGCTAAATTATGGTGGAGGTGGCTGCAAGGAGGGACAGATGTACGGAAGAAGATATGGGACTACAAATACAATATGCCGGAACAAATAGAGGAAAAACTGAAAATTAAGAATACCCCCCAAGGATCATCAATTTGGAACTTGGCAAGCCAGAACAGAGAATTAATTAAGCAGTATGCCTTCTGGGAGATCCGGGGGGGAGAGAAGGCTACATTCTGGGAAGATGGATGGCAGCAAAAACGAAAGATGAACGAAATACAAACCCTTCAAAACCTTCAGCAGAGAGCACAAAGGCTAGGGATGGTTAAAGTAAAGGACTATTGGATGGAAGAAGAGGGCAGAGAAATATGGAGAAAGTGGAAAAAACCAGGAGAATGGACTGAGAACATAAGAAGAGAAATAGAGGAAGGCTACCTGAGAGAGATGGATCTCAGGAAAATTAGAAACAGGACTGGCGAGGATATCCTAAGATGGGGCAAAACAATGAGAGGATCATTCACAGTAAAGGAAGCCTACTTCCTGAGTACAAGACAAAATCGGGATGCAGAAGAGCAAGATTGGAAGAAGTTATGGGAAGGCAAATGGTGGCCAAAAGTCACAATCTTTACCTGGTTGGTTAGAAAAGGAAAGATTTTAACTTGGGATAAAATCATAAAGAGGGGTTTCAAGGCACGTCAAGATGCATCTTATGTAACGGAGAAGCAGAGAACCAAGAACATCTTCTAAATAGGTGTCCTTTCGCAGAACACATTTGGGAAAAGACCAGAGGGCTATTTGGTAAGACAATGAGAGACCAGACAAACATCAGTCTGACCATAAGACAATGGGGAACAGGGCAATTCCAAAGCAAAGTGGTCAGAAGAATATGGAGCTTGGACGTTGGTTTTGCAATCTGGTTCATATGGAAGGAACGCAACAAAAGAATATTCAGGGGGAAAAACAGTAGGCTAGAAAAGGTTTGGGAAGAGATAAGTAAAGCAATCAGAGAAAAAGTGCTGTCAGAAAAATGGGACGAGGAAGATTGGAAGATGGACCAATGGGAAGGGAGAATAGCCTCACTGCTAAATCTAGAATTCAATTTGATATACCCAAGGAAAGAGCGACAAAGCAACCCACAGGTCCGAAGCCCAAATCGTTTCAGCTATCTCGAAATCCATTCCATTAAACTAAACTTCGATGGAGCCTCGAAGGGTAACCCAGGCCTGGTAGGTCTTGGTGGTATCTTCCGAGATGGCGAAGGAAACACCAGGTGGGTTTTCGCTGAGTGGGTCGGAGAAATGACGAACAATGAAGCTGAACTTTGGGCCGTGCATGAAGGCTTAAGGATAGCTGTTCAAAATAGATACCGGAACCTGGAAATAGAAGGGGATTTGCAGATCATGATTGAGATGCTGCGGAAACTCAAGGATGGGCAGAGATGGGATAAATTCGCCAAAAGTTGGAGGGTAGCAGCCATCATAAAAGACATTGAGGAAATGCTAAACAAGATTGAATATAAAACCATTAAACATGTCCGCCGAGATGGGAACAAGGCGGCGGACTTCCTTGCGAATTGGGGTAGCAAGGAAGCAGGTAGCAAACTGGATAAAAGTTGGCCATCCCTAGAGAGGGATCACAGCTGGGAAGGGCTCAAAACTATTTTAAACCTTGATCATGAGGAAGCAGCAAAGAGTTATACTGAAGGAAACTGAGCGCCCGATCGGGCTGGATGACCTGGCGTGGAGTTATGTGACGCCCTGGCGGCACACGATCAAAGGTTTAATTACGAATGATCAAGGTAGGAATGATACAGGCAGGTGGAGCGGCTGGAAAAAGGAAAAGGCAGATCATGGGTTCAGTGATGCAGGTGCTCTGAGCAGCGGACGGGACGGAAGGATGACGAACAGGCAACATCATTATGTGATGGGTCTTGGGAGTATCTCCCGCCATTACTTCGACAATGATACAGACGGGACGAGGGATGTTAAAACCGGGAGCAAGAGAGGGATTATACGCTGTGAGGATCGCTTAATTCCTGTCTGCTGTTACCTGGTGCGCTGGTGGGTTGGGATTATTCGCGGTGAGGACCACTTAACTCCTGTTTGCTGTTACCTAGTGCGCTGGTGGGTTGGGATCGCTACCGTGAGGAAGGCGAGAGGTAGAAGTTGCAGCGGAAGAAGGATAATGGAAGGGGAAGGCAGTGGAAGCGGGCGGAGATGGCTATGAAGCGGGGGGTAGGAGGACCATCATAAACTCCCTGCCGACTTGAAGGGTAAGCGGAAGGTGGATGCTGAGGGGAAACCGCATGTTCAGTTTGTGGAGATTTCAGAAGAGGAAAATGCGGAGCCACAGGGAAACCAGGAGGAGGAGACCTGGAGAAATCGATGGAAATGATTACCGGGCGAGGAAAGCGAGGATACTGATAATGGCATGGGCAGCTTCGTTGGCAGGGGCAAGGGAGGCCTGCGTGGCAGAGGGAGAAGGGGCCGAGGCCGAAGGGGCCGAGGAGGCCGTCAACGAAAGGATGTGGCGGAGGGTAGAAGCCGGAGGGGGCGTCAGTGCAGCCCTCTCTAGGAGACGGATGATGAACCGGCAGCGGGAGACGATTCCAGGCGGACCAGACAAACTATCAGTGATCGAATAAGAATTGCTGAGCATGAATACAGGGAGAATTCAAATCCAAAGATTAGGAGAATAATGGAGCATTGGGAGGAAGATGCTATACAGGCTCAATCAGAAGAAGAAATGGAAGATTGGGTTGCCACTATGCCTGATCCTGGCCATACCAGAGGCCGAATGACCCTCTATAAACAGTCTCTCCATTTATATTGGGTCATGAAGCGGCTCATGGCAAAATCTTTAGAGCAGGTTGCCATGGAGATGGCAGAAATGGTTCAGAGCCTCCCCAATGTGAAAAAGGAGTTGAAGGACATAGTTATCACCATGCTCCTGCAAGAAAAAAGACTGGAGGATCTGCAGCAGCAGCTCGTGGCAAGTGGAGTGCTGGTGAAAAAGGAGAAAGGCCAGCAAGCTGAACCTGACAAGTAGTGTACAAAGACATGTTCTTGCTTTTTTGGGAAATTCCTCGTTTTTGATTTTCTGTAGGCATGAAATCTTTTGCTGTTTTTACATGTAGGAAGAAGTATGTAGATAATAGTATGGTTTTAGAAACAGAAACTGATCAGGAAACCTGGTTTGAAATGGTGGCAAATTCTCATTTTTGGTTTAATGTGACATTTTTGGATGGTCAAGAGACCCGGTTTCCCTTCGGGGCGGGGTGAGACCATTCTGAAACTGTTGTATATATTTTTTTTTGTTAATAGAAAAGGACATACTCAGATTACAAAAAAAAAATAATCAACCAATCATACAAAAAAAAAAGTTAATAATTAAACTATGAAAATTAAATAAAAACAACAATTAAATATTATTGCACTTTTCATCTAATATTACATAGAATAAAACACAAGTACTTTCATCTAATATTACGAATAACTAAACACAAATATTAAACATAAGTATATTTATTTTTAATAAAAACTCCAATCTCAATTTATTTCTTTAAAGGAAAATTAAATAGCATGATCACCCCTCTTCATATTCTCCTTGATATCTACAAAGCCAATCACACTACCATGAAACTGACACCGGCAATACCACAGTGGAAAAATGAAGCGGCTACAATAATATCATTTATCGTTAGATGACAAACATAGAAGAAGCATGCAACGTTTGATTTAAAGTGGTCAAATTGAACTAGGAAGAGTGTACACGATCCGAATTAAAGCATTCGAACTGAAATCCGCTAACTTTATAGATAATTTAAAATTTATTATCTTAAACACTCGGTATGTTTTAAAGGAGTGAGAACATATATTTTAAAAATTATTATCTTAAATACAATATATGTTTTCATGACGTCATAATTAAATCCCATTTGCTTGTATGTATTCTTGCTTGAAATATTGATCTTTTTTGTTATGATAAATAGTATTATGATTTCCTCAAACCTGGAGTCTCCTATGTTTAATATTGATAAAATCACTAACGGATTTTACCCTTTCTCACGTCAATAAAAATTTCTAAAACACGTGAAGGTGGTAGACCCATTGGTCGGAGACGAGATTCATCGAGCATAGCACAGTTTCTGTTGTGGCAACCTATAACGCCCTGAGAAATCGGGCGCGCTGCACGATAGCGGGCGACCCACACGATGGGAGGGACGTGGTTCACTCGGCAGCGGGCACGACTCGGGCACAGCACCGTGCAAGGCCCCACACTCATTAACTGGTTGGTGGACTAAAACAGGCATCGCACACATCAAGCGGACGCCCTGAACAGAGGGACCAACATGGGACCAGACAGCAACAAACGGTGCACAAGTCCACGGGAAAAACGGAGTTGGAACGAGTCGGGCAGCATAACTGCCGACCCATGACCAAACGGGACACATGATGGACGAAGGGGTTGTGGGATGCTGTGGGCAGTGCATGAGGCACACGCCCGTCCAACAGTTCGGGCAAACCAATGAACCGAATGCACATACAGCTCCACAAGTGAACGGGTCAGCAAACGTTCAGGCGACAGTTCGGACATGTGGGCGACACGATGAAACGACAGGTGCACCTGAACGAACCCGGGTCCGTTCATCACCAAACGGGCGACAGCGACAGTACAGCAAGGCGATGGAGCGAATGATCCAAGGGATGAAAGGACGCGCAGGTAGTAGGCAAGCACGTAAGCCGAGTGGACATATACCTTGGCGTTGGTCGGCTTTGTAAACAAAGGCCGACTCGCCAAGATAATAGTCACGACGGCTCGAAACGATAAAACATGCATCGGCTTGTGTTAAGGGGCGGATGTTTACACAATTCGGGGGTCGGCTTACCACCGACACCCCTCTCCCAAGACGAGCGTGGAAGCATATAAATATGGCGGAGCGTGAGGCATTTGGGATCACTCAACCAACGAAGTCTTCCCTTCAAACAGCAAGCACAAGGTCGAGTGCGCAAACACTTAGCGCAGATGTGATCGACTGTGGCTCGGGTAGATGACAAGGTCGAACAGCGAAGACGGACTGGGTATTAATGCAGGTCTCGGCAAGGCCGCATTGTCAAGTGCACAAGTGTGATAAGGGGACAGCAATTAAATACGGTCTGTTGTGATTCATATTCTGATGAAGGCCGCGGGTTCTACGCCCGGCTCACCACTCATTATAACCAGAACTGTGGATAGTATACGAACGTCGGTCTTGGCGCAGTCGCACGAAGTGCGCACTCGGTATAAAAGAGACGGTGTATGGTATAAGTCCGCTGTGATATTGTATCGTGTAGACCGCAGGTTATACACCCAGTTCACGATCATTGTAAACAGAACTGTTGTGTGGCCGTGGGTTCTTTGCCCGGCACACGAACACTTATAAGTTGTTATAATAATAACACGGGCGAACTCTTCGGGAGTTGCCCCTCCCAACAGATTATGCGTATGTGTTTCATATGTGATTTGGCATAGCATTATAATTGTTGGTGAATGTTTTATAATTCGGTTTAAGGAATTGCAATTTATAATTGAACATAGAGAATTATAATTAAAGAATTATAAGGTTCGGTTATAAGGATAATACTTGTGCAGCAGAGCGGAACAAGTATCGTGAAGGTGTAGCCCATATATGCTCTAATAGAGCGTACGATGGTGCCGCACCCGCCCAATAGAAAAAAAAATAGATTGGGGGCGTGACAGTTGGTATCAGAGCTCGGTCTCGAGCTGGTAAGAGCAGAGTCGCTCGACAAGACTTATAGGTGAAATGGAAAAGCAGTGGATGGTCGGAACTAGGTCACAAAAGAACAAAGAAATGGCAACCAACTCTCAATCTAGGTCTAACCATGCGGTGAAGGACATGGTGAGGGAGGCGACTCCTGAATTTGTTGACAAGGTGTTTGAGAGGATGGAGTCCTTAGAAAATTCTTGGAACCAAGAGGTGGGTTCGCTTAACAAAGAACGAGAGACCATCTCAAAGGTCAATGAGGAACTTGAGGAGCTCCGAACGCAGCATGACGAACTCAAGACACGATACGAGTACACTGATTTCTTGTGTACCCAGCTTGAAGAAAGAGTAAAGGAAGTTGAGGAGTCAAGGGACCAAGGGCTAGCAGAGATTGGGAACCTGAAGGGGACTCTCAACAAATCAAACAAGGCTCTTGAAGAAGCCCAGGATGAGATTGCAGTGTTGAAAAGGGCCGTAAGGCACAACTCAAGTGGAGGAGTGCCCCATGTGAAGGTCAAAGAACCAGAATCTTACGATGGGACAAGGAGTGCGAAAATTCTTGGTAACTTCTTATGGGACATGGAGCAGTATCTGCAACGGTTGAACCTATCCAAAGGTGAGGCGCAAGTCAAGATGGCAGCTCAGTTCCTAACTAATGATGCTAAGATGTGGTGGAGAAGGAGGGCCGATCAGATTACTAACGGTAGTGCTGATGATATCACCTCCTGGGACGACATGAAGAAAGCCTTGCATTCACACTTCAGTCCTCAGGATGAAACGTGGGAGGAAAGGACCAAAATTAAGTTTATCAAACAGACGGGGAGCTTGCAAACCTACCAGCAAGAATATTCGAGCGAGGTGCTGGAACTTCCTGATATGGCCGAAAAGGACAAAGTTTTCAACTTTGTTATTGGATTGAAGCCATGGGCCCGTAATGAGGTAAAAAGGCAGAAAATCAGGACACTCGAAGAGGCCTTTGCTGCGGTTGATAGGCTTGTGGATCATTACGACGAGGCTTCTAATGAGAAAAAGAAGTCAGACAAACCAAAAGAAGAGAAAAAGAAGGACACTCCAAAGGAGGATAACACTCCAAGGGAGAAGAAACCTTTGAAGTGCTGGCTATGTGCAGGGCCACACACGGTTAAGAATTGCCCTTCTAAACCGAAAACGGTCGCTGCTGCTCAAGTGGAAGAAGAGGATAATGCCTCCGTAGGAATGATGCAGATCCTTGGAGCCTCTGCTACAACGTAGATAACCTCTAGGAGGAACCCGGAAAGGAATAGATTGGAGTATGTGGACATGAAGATTGGTGGGACAGAAGTACTCACGATGATTGACAGTGGGGCTTCGCACAATTTCATGAGCGAAGACACTGTAAGGAGACTGGGTCTAAAGTTTGTGCCGGTGGAGGCACATATGAAGACCGTGAACTCTCCCCTGACAGCAATTCTTGGCATAGCGGAAAAGGTGGACACGGTACTTGGTGAATGGTCTGGAAAGGTAGACTTCACCATAGTACGAATTGATGACTACGAAGCAGTGCTAGGAATGGAATTCATGAAGCAGTTCGAAGCAATGGCAGTGCCTCATCTAAGAAAGCTCTTCATTTATGATGGGAGGGAGGATGTGCCCGTGAGTGTTCCTACCATGGGTGTGACTAAAATAGATCATAAATTAGGAGGGATGCAGGTGGAGGACAAGGAAAAGACAAGCAAGCGGTTGTCTAGCATGGAGGCAAAGCTTGCTGAACACGATTTGGTCATCAAATCAGTCTCGGATAGCATCTTGGATTTGACAAGAAGGCTAGAGTTGGTGGAAGACGATGACGAGATGGACATGGTATATGCAAGGCCGAACACTCACAAGGAGGATCGGGAAGCGTACCTATGACGGATGGAGGTGGAGGATCCAGACAGATGGATCGAATTGATTAGTGAGAGAGAGCAACCTGGCTCATCTCCCTTGCGATCTTCTTGATAGATAGGGGAGTTGGGCTCATTGTTGGCTGCTCAAGGCAGTGAGCCCTCAAGAGTGATTGGGCAGGTATGATGGTCTCAACGTCCAGCAGATAAATGGGGGTTCCCCATAAGCCTGGGCGGAGAGATCATGAAACGGGTGTGGGCACATAGCAAAAATGTGTGACACTCGACCAAGTTCACAAAACAAACATGGTGATCCAATGGAGGCCGAATCATTGATGGAGGAGTCTACATTGAAGACCACCGAGATGAACTGTTGTCGGGACGACAACATCTTAGGGTGGAGGAGCGTATAACGCCCTGAGGAATCGGGCGTGCCGCACGATAGCAGGCGACCTACACGATGGGCGGGACGTGGTTCACTCGGCAGCGGGCATGACCCGGGCGCAGCACCGGGCAAGGCCCCACACTCATTAACCGGTTGGTGGACTAAAACAGGCATCGCACACATCAAGCGGACGCCCTGAACAGAGGGACCAACACGGGACCAGACAGCAACAAACGGTGCACAAGTCCACGGGCAAAACGGAGTTGGAACGAGTCGAGCAGCATAACTGCCGACCCATGACCAAACGGGACACATGATGGATGAAGGGGCTGTGGCATGCTGTGGGCAGTGCGCGAGTCGCACACCCATCCAACAGTTCGGGCAAACCAATGAACCGAACGCACATACAGCTCCACAAGTGAACGGGTCAGCAAACGTTCAGGCAACAGTTCGGACATGTGGGCGACACGATGAAACGACAGGTGCACCTGAACGAACCCGGGTCCGTTCATCACCAAACAGGCGACAGCGACAGTACAGCAAGGCGATGGAGCGAACGATCCAAGGGATGAAAGGACGCGTGGGTAGTAGGCAAGCACGTAAGCCAAGTGGACATATACCTTGGTGTTGGTCGGCTTTGTAAACAAAGGCCTACCCGCCAAGATAATAGTCACGACGGCTCGAAACGATAAAACATGCGTCGGCTTGTGTTAAGGGGCGGATGTTTACACAATTCGGGGGTCGGCTTACCACCGACACCCCTCTCCCAAGACGAGCGTGGAAGCATATAAATATGGCGGAGCGTGAGGCATTTGGGATCACTCAACCAACGAAGTCTTCCCTTCGAACAGCAAGCACAAGGTCGAGTGCGCAAACACTTAGCGCAGATGTGATCGACTGTGGCTCGAGTAGACGACAAGGTCGAACAGTGAAGACGGACTGGGTATTAACGCAGGTCTCGGCAAGGCCGCACTGTCAAGTGCGCAAGTGTGATAAGGGGACAGCAATTGAATACGGTCTGTTGTGATTCATATTCTGGTGAAGGCTGCGGGTTCTACGCCCGGCTCACCACTCATTATAACCAGAACTGTGGATAGTATACGAACGCCGGTCTTGGCGCAGTCGCACAAAGTGCGCACTCGGTATAAAGGAGACGGTGTATGGTATAAGTCCGCTGTGATATTGTATCATGTAGACCACAGGTTATACACCCGGCTCACGATCATTGTAAACAGAACTGTTGTGTGGCCGTGGGTTCTTTGCCCGGCACACGAACACTTATAAGTTGTTATAATAATAACACGGGCGGACTCTTCGGGAGTTGCCCCTCCCAACAGATTATGCGTATGTGTTTCATATGTGATTTGGCATAGTATTATAATTGTTGGTGAACGTTTTATAATTCGGTTTAAGGAATTGCAATTTATAATTGAACACAGAGAATTATAATTAAGGAATTATAAGGTTCGGTTATAAGGATAATACTTGTGCAGCGGAGCGGAACAAGTATCTAATAGAGCGTACGGTGGTGCCGCACCCGCCCAATAGAAAAAAAAAAATAGATTGGGGGCGTGACACAACCGAACGTGGTAGTTAACTATTGCTGTCGAGTATATATCTTAGCTTATTATTTCAAATTGTCACCATCAATGACGACAAAAGGAAGGAATGTAAACGACATGCTTTGTTGTTTTGAAGGGATGAATTGGCTAACCAACTACCGTATTGTTTGTCAACTACGAATTAAGCAAACTGCTTTCAATCAAGCACGCTGCCTTTGATCTCATCAAAGGCAGAAGGCAGATTGTTGAATTTATGTGAGGGTAGATTTTGTGAATATTTTAAAATTTTGTCTACTATTGAGGTTAAAGAATAATTTTATGTTGTTTATCTATTTTAAAAATATTCCGGAAATTTGTAATCGAAATAAAGGTATTTAAGATAAATTTATTGATCCACTCAAATATCATAGTTTTTTTTTAATTTCAACCTAAATCACTAACTTGAGCTAAATTAATTTTTTTTCTTTTAATTGGATAACTTCTAACCATTTTGTATTTTTAAAAGTTAAATATAGTTTAATTACTTTGAAATTACACCTTTTACGAATCCATATTTCTCTCTCTCACTCTCTTTCTCATACATATATTAAATAAAATAATATTTTTAATTATAATTAATAATAATAATAATTAATTTTAACTAATAGCTTGATAAAACACCAATAATTTCATTTTCCCTTGCTTGTCTAGTTTATTGTGTTCCCTATATTCCCTTTGCTTGGTGATATCATGATGCTCCCTAGGGGTTGTGCTATTTTATATCACTATTTCTATGAAAAAACATTGGTTCAAAAGGTAACTCTAAAGAAATTTAGTAATTTGATGTAAAGAAAGTAGGGACACATTGCTTCAAAAGGGAACCATATAGAATTTAGCAATTCGATGTAAAGAAAATATGAACCCTAAGGTTCATGATAGATATGAAGCTAAAATATATTAAACTTACTCTAAAAAGCAGGTTTGCACCTAGAGCGATTTGATCTCGACACGATAAGTCTAGAGTTAAAATAAATCTATGTTGGTTTACTAGAGCTTTGGAGAATCAAACATGTGAAAATTTATTTGTATTGTTATATTGTTTCATTAGAAAAAATATCTCAAAATAAGAGAGTTAGTAAAAGGTTGGCATCTTTTTTATTTTAAACCATGGGCATTAGTAATTCATTGTAGTGATCTAGGATAAGGTCTAAGTTGAAGCTATAATCGGCCACTATAACCCAAGAGCATATCCAACATGCTAGAAACCAAATATAACAACAATTTATGACTTAACAAGCATTGAGAGTTCATATGGTAGAGTGAACCTATATCCTAGGAGGAGCCTATCCTCCAATCCTTATTACAAAAGGCCAACATGTCACTTGTGGTAATCAAACATGGACAGATAGAAGAACAAACAATACACATTCTTATTAAAGAAAACTCCTTCTTTAAGGAATGTAATATTTTTATAGTAACTTTCTCTATTGACTTCCTTTTGATCACCCCCAAAAGGTGACATGGAAGAATGATGTTTTAGAGTACTTACATCTTACTTAGTGTTGGAAGTAATGCTTCCGTGTTATATGTGGTTGGCACCATGAGTCCTAAGGTGTCAATCTAAAATTATCTAGTTTCCTATGTGTGAATTGTAATAGCTATCTAGATGTGTCATTGTAAGTGATTTAGATACTACTATAAATATGTAACCCTTGACATCAATGAAATACCAAAAGTGTGATTTGTGTTTTGAAAATAATCTTGACTCTATTTCATATTTATAACATAGTATAGAAATGTTTGATACTCTTACGGGAAGGCGAAGAAAATCACAAAGCCTTGAGGATTGATTCTCTGTATATAAATTAGCATGGAATGTGAAATAATTTGCAAAGTGTGAGAATATAATTTGTTGTGTGAGTTTTTCTTTTTTAGCGAACATTTGTTTTGTGTATCTGCATTCCTGTGTCTAGATTGTTTTTTCTCTGTGTGATAATGGCGTGTTTATGTGAAGATTCATGAGAGTTGTGTGAATAAAAAATTGCATCCTATTTTAAAGTAAGAGGGACGCAACATTTTCATTGTTGTCGAGAAAGATAGATCTGTGCATTTGGGGTGGATCATGGATCCGTGTGAGGGCGACAGAGCCAACGTTCCTCTTGTATGAAGGAACCCTTACGAGAATAATTTATTAACTCTTTCATACGAATGTTGCAGAAGAATGGGTTATTATTCAACATGGAATCGTTGGGTTATTGTTCAAAGGTCATAGATTTGATGGAATATTTATCATGTTGTGTGGATCAAGCAGCTGGTCGTTGTTCTGAGAGTCACGCTGGTTGTTGATCTGAGGGTGACACTATTGTTTTTTTTGGGCTTCCACTTTCCAGAGACCATCCTCTGCGTCCAAGAACAAGACAAGCAGATTTTGGCGTGAATCCCAGGGCCAATTCTTTAGGGGATCGTTTGCGGCTGCAGCCATCGGTGCAATTTAATAAAGCATTCAACGCTATGGGATCTTACCTTCTGCGTCAAATTATTTGGTAGTTCTTTTGAAGTATTGGTAGACGACACATCTTGATTTTCTCCATATATTTGACTTGCATCTGCTTCGTCCCTCTCTCCATAACAATGAAGATCGATGTAACCATCACTTTGTCCCTTCCAAAGCACACACGTGAATTAGAAATGTGCAGCCTACACTGTCGTAAAAAAAGGAACAAGCTGCAAGATCGATGTGTTGTTTAATTTCCAACTTATATAAAGTAGATTAAAGCACATGTTTAATGTTATATGCAATTAAGAGAGATAGAATACAATTTTGCATTTGCATATATAAAAGAAAAAAAAAAAGAGTAGGAGTGTTCGAGTAGAGGATATGTCAACTTATTTAAAGTAGATTAAAGCACATGTTTAATGTTATATGTAATTAAAAGAGAGAGAATACAATTTTGCATTTGCATAGATAAAACAAAGAAAAAAGAGTAGGAGTGTTCGAGTAGAGTGATATGTTTGGTGTAAATATTTTAATGGATTTATGAGGGTTGGTGCCTCACATATTTATTGTTGTGAGATGAGATGACTTATACAAAGAATTATAAATAACAGGCTAATTATTTATAGATTAATGTGACTCGTTATGTTCCAGAGCATTAGTTATGCGTAGTTTTTAATAAGGTCAAGTTGCTATGACTTGTCATGCTTTGGGGGTGTTAGTACATGATATTTTATAAAGTTAAGTTGTAGAATTGTCTGTTGAAGACATTCTGTATCCAGAATTCTATCCTAGATAACTGATGAAGGGTGCAGAGGGCCATAGATTCATAGATGGTGGCATTTCCATAGGATGGTTCAGTATCGAGACTGACCCGTTACTCCTTGGGAGGTTGAGAAGCGTCAATTTTCCAAAGTTCATCAACAATTGTTGGAGGTGGTTACATTTTAAATGGAGGTCAAGTGACAACTCAAAGATGTGGTGGTGAAAGAGTGGTGTTTGCGAGATTCCAAAGTGGATGTGGTGCTAATGATGGTCATATCAGACAAATATTACAAATATTTATGTATTGTTGTAATGTGTGTTTTTTTATATTTTCTACACATAAGCATTAAGGGAGGGTGCTAGAAGTAATGCTTTTGTGTCATATGTGGTTAGCATCATGAGTCCCAAGGTGTCAATCTAGAAGTCTCTGGTTTCCTATGTGTGAGTTGTAATAGCTATCTAGATGTGTCATTGTCAGTGATCTAGATAACATAAATATGTAACCCTTGAGATCAATAAAATACAAGAAGTGTGATTTGTGTTGTAAAAATAATATATGGCTCTCTTTCATATTTATAACACTTAGGTGCTAGTATTTTGAGATCCATCTAAGTATAATATTAAATTTCATCTCACAAGATATTTCTCTGAAATTATTTTCATAAATATTAAAACTAAATTTTCTTTAATGTCAAGTTAAGAACAATTCAATAGTAATTGTAGATTTGTTAAACACTAGTTAGAATTACATATCTCCTTCATACTAAGTAATACACTATTAAAATGTTTTATATGTCTCTCTTATATTAAATAACACACCGCTAAAATATTTTAACTATGATAAAATGTTTACTCTATATATATATATAGTCTAACTAGCAAACAAAATGGCTTTTTTGGCCACAATTTGGTAATACAATTTTGAGTAAGAACATCATTTCTTATTTTTTTAAATGCATAAATGGATTCAATGCCAAAAAAACCCTTGAGGAACTCGAACTTTGAAAATTAAAGAACTTAAAAATGTGATTCTTAGAAATATCTACTGAATTTTGGAAAAAATTGATGAGAAAATATAGATTGAAATACACTTGTTATATTTTTTAATCATTAATAGTGTTTTTATATACCACATGTTATATCCATGTTATTATACATTTCATTTCCTTCTCTATAGAGAAATTTTATATAAAAACATTATAATTAAGGTAGATATTGAAATAATATTTTCATGACCATGATTGTATTTGTTTTTCCCCTAAAATTGAAGTATTGGCTCCATTTGAATATGAAAATGATCACAAATTTCTATATAAAAAGTGTTTATAGGTAGTTTAGCTATTTTAGATTTTGTTTTTTTTGTTGTGAGGCAAGCAACTGAGTTTTCACTTGCTTATGAACCCCTTCTAGTCTCATAGTGCCTATGAGATTTGGGATTTATACAGGCTTCGACCTTTGGTTTTAATCGTATTATTCACTACGCAAATCTCACGATAAATGTGAAAATTCTCATTCCCAATCACATGATTCCCATGGATTTCACACACCTCACACTTAAGCCATATTTTAAACTAGAGCTTATCATATGGGGCTTGGCTTTGCTGACCTAAACCTTAGTGACCTTGGCAATGATCGACTATGAAAGAGTGCCCTCCAATAAATATTCATGACCAATAGAAAAAATTGATAGTTCCAGTGAATTATGTGGGTCTCCCCCTGTGCAATGAGCATGGGGAGGGGTGTAATCGTTATCCACCATAGATTGAATTGATAGTTCATATTAACTATGGGAGGGGGGATCCCTCTATGACATAAGAAAAAGGGTGGGGGTTCTCAAAGAACCATCATTTAATCATATATGCAGAGAATCTTATGGAATCCTTGCTTGATCTATGGAAAGAAGCACATAACTAAACAAAATCACGAGGGCTTTAGGATGTTGATGCCTCCTTACTATACACTTGACTACATATTGCCTGCTCTGATAGCTTTCTGATGTTGAATCCTCCATTCTGCACCACTTCCACTCCTCCCGTTGCAACTAATGTCATGGTCCAATCCTCAAGTTTTCTCTAGGGTCTTGTTGGCGGTGTTGGACCCACCAACATTAAGGGGGTCTCCCTGGTATGAAGTCCCAACTAGACCTCACACTGTTTGGTGTAGGAGTTCCATCTAGTATGATGGTCTAGCTGCCATTATCTTAAAGATATGCCTTAACTCTTACTTGTTAGTACATGAGAGTAGTATACTTAGTCTTCAAATAATGAGGTGCTTGTGCCTGGTGAGTGCTTAGTGTAACTTGTGTCTAAGTTCTTTCACTGCAGAGGGAGAGGGTGAGAGTGAGTCTCAAGTCCCAACTCAATTAAACACACACAACATAGCAGGATATGTGTATCTTTCGGCCGAGTAGTCCACATTGATGCAACAATCAAAAACACAAAGTGAATAGATAACACGTACAACACCCCACGGAGTAGTCCACACAAGTGCGACGATCATTATAACAAGTGTACAATAATGAATATGTCTAGTGTCCGACGAAGTAGTCCACACGAGTGAGACAATGATAACAAATGATACAACATATTTCCAACAACATATGCACTATAAAAATCCGAAATAATTAAACTATCTTAGTACAAGTGAAAGCAACATGCATTGCAAGCATCCAAAGAATAGTCTTACAAACAAATACAATACGTGTGAACATGTGTTGTCTTGCTAATAGGATTATGAATTAAGCGAAAGTTCTAAGACACATCCATACACCATAGATCACTAACCCCAATAGTGGAGCGTTGGTGCCACTACTCACCCCTCAAAGAAAAGACTAAAAACTCTCAAGGATATGTGGGAGGAGCTAAGGTGAAAAGTATTTTTCATGTACAATTGAGGGGTATATATAGCCAAGGGTGAATTTGACCTTTGTGTCTCTTCGAATTCCCTCATGACTATTTGACTTACATGAATCTTCAACTAGCACGACTCTTCAACTTCATATGTGGGTCTCTTGGACTTTCATGTTACATTACATTGATTATAGCAAGTATGGCCCATACTAGTGGCTAAGATGACTCATGACATGGCTCGACACAACACTGTTAGTATGTTCATGCTGATGGTGGTGTCCATGTAGAGTTCTTATGCTACTGAGTGACGAGTTTGCTCTTGTTGTATCATAGCTTCACCTCCACATGACAAGGTGTGTGGAGTCTTCGATGGTCTTGGTGTTTGCTTGGTGTTGCATGTCCATGTGTCCCCTTTGCTAATACTTGGAATGTTGCATGTGTTCATTCACTCATGAGCAAGTCTCATAGCATGCACCACTTGCTCATCCCATTCATCATTGCACCATGTCTCATCCATGTACATGTCTCTGCAATCACTCATGATGAGATGACATCAAATTCAAAAATATCCTAGTCTACCATGAAGCATCATCTTTTGTTTTCGGGTGTAGGTAACCAAGAAAGAGGAAAAGGTTGTGAAACTGCGTGGAGGAAGTTTTAGGTTGGCATGAGAGGCTTTGGGGCACTGTCAGGAAAAAATATGCAGAGGTCACTAAGAGGCTGGGTTGAGCAATCTGTGACAATAGTGACATCTGCAGGATCTAGCTCAGTTGGGAGGCAGAACTGCATAATTTTTCTGGGGAAGGTAGTGTAGTCAATAGGAGGAACTTGCAGTGAAAACTATGCAGATTTCTAGAGGAGGATGGGATCAAGCTGCGGGAGCCCGCTGGCAGAACTGCGCAGATATGGGAGGCATTCGAGCAGGAAATGTTTGTGAAGTTTCAAGGTTAAGCAAGGTGTCGGGAAGTAGGTGGAATTTCCATGAAAACTATGTGATTTTCAAGAGGAGTGGCAAGCTGACTAGCAGGGGTACTACTTAACACAACTGTGCAATTTCTTAGAACAGTGCAGTGATAGGTAACGGGTGTTTTTCCCTCATGTCTGCACAATTTATTTAGGCAGTGCAGGTAGGCAGGCTGACATCTTCTGTGCAGTTTTCGGGATGAATTCAACCCTAGGTCACTACTTAAGTCAAATTCTCCAGTTGACCAGTGGGAGTCTTGATGGATAGGCTTACAGGAAGCACAAACAAAGATGGCTTCTTCGGAAACTTTTGTGTTGTTCTGCATGACAGTCAGACAGGTTGATTCAAGAATTGCACAATGCAGACTACTTGGAGGGCAACCTCAAGCTATGCGTAGTTTTGGGCAATAGTGCTTGGTCGCTGAGGGCTAAGATGCATAGATCAGCTTAGTGAGGGTTCAGCTGATGGAGGGTGGTCCGGTTGACAGATTTTCAGAAAAATGGTTATGTGTTCGAGTGAGTGAACTCATGTATACATGACCTTTTTAACACACACTCAACATGACCTGACAACAAGCTACCTCAAACCAACAAGACGATATATGCTTAGTGTGACTGACTAAAGGGTGAGGGCCATAAGTGCGACACTTGAGATAGATCATTAAACGACTTTTACAACACTTGCACGACATTTCATACAACTTCCTATGTTAGTGTGACATATGTTTTCATAGCAAACACAACTCTTACACACAAAGATAGGCCTTCAAAATAGCCAGAACAAGATCATAAGCATGACATTGCAACCAACATGCTAAAAGACGCCCGTGATCGATCATGCAAAGAGGGTGTCAAGACTCGACACAAGATCATGGCATGAGCCTGCGGGTTTGCAATCATCAAGGAAAAATCAAGGAAGGCTCTGAAATTGGATGCAAACCAAAATTTTGGAGTGTGTTGCAGTTGCTACAACACTTGGCAACACACTAGTTGAATAACATCTTTTCTGTTTTTGTTCATTGAAAGCATAGGGCCTTGGTCTATCAGGGGGTATTTAATTTATGTGTGGGTTACTTCGGTTTCTGCACTTACCCCTTGGACAAAAATGGTTCACCTTTTTCCAACTTGGTCAAACACAACAACAATTTTGAGCTTGATCATAGTATTTCAAAATCAGGAAGGATATTTTTCTCGCGAGTTTAAAATTTTAAGAGTATAATTTTTCATCTTTGGTGTTGCTCTGCTACCATCAGGACTGGACATTACCCCAGTAGACTAATGTAGGAACACACGCATTTCTCCACTGCCAGTGAGCTTGGTTATTACCCCGGTGGAGTTGCATGCTTCACCTCTCTGCACAGGAAGCCTTTCTCTTCTTTCCCCTTTGTATTTTTGAAAAGAGGATTATGCATAGACACTTATTTATTTTTGGGGCGAATGAGGGATTCCAACTTATTGAGAGTAGAAGAGGTTTTTCCTTTAGAGAAGAATGTAAGACCTTTGATTTAGGTTTGGTCATTTATATTTTCCCCTTCTCTGTTTCTATTAGTTGGATGAGCTTGAACACACATAACAGAAGACTGAGTATAGGAATGAGGTTTTCCAGTGTGGACATAGGTTCATGGTTGAACAACAGTTTCCCTTACAGACGACTCGTATTTCCCGTCAATACTTCATTGGCCTAAGGTTATAACCAAGCATAGAGAAGATGGACACAAGACTGGCCAAGTGTTGTAGTGTCACAAGAATCTTTGGATCTAGCCACATACTCATTCAAAACCTAGAACTCAGTAAACGGTAACACTTATTTGCAAAACCAAAAATAGCATGATATTAAGCAAACAAAACAAACTGAAGCAAAAATAACAAAGCAAATTGAAAAGACAACAAGTAGTAAATAGACTATGTACATGCTGTGGGGCACAGCCCTAAGTTACTGAAAATAATGCTTTAAGTCTTGGCCATTGACATTAAGGTTGTCAATCCTCCCGTCAAGTGGTTGCAGATGATTTGTGTGTGGTCCAAGCTTTTCCTGAATAGTGTATTGACCAATCCACATGGACTGGAACTTTTTATGTTTTCCTTTCACTTCATGGGGTTTGTCCCATTTCAACACTAAGTCATCCACCTCAAAGCTAGCATTCCCTGCAGACTTCTTGTCGAAGCATTTCTTGATACGGTTATGGTGGAGTGTGAATTTTTCTTTTTCTTTCATATGTTCTTCCTACAGCTTGTGAAGTATATCCATCCTACGCTAAACTAACAGACATGGCTTACCTTAAGATTCTTGGGACAATTGGAGAGAAGGAAAGTAGATGTTTTGCGGGAGGACGACTACTTTATCATAAAACAGGAAGTATGGTGAAGTTTTCAGAGAGGGTTTGGGTGTTACATAGTCATCCCGTAAGGCATTTGTCAAAGCAGATTGCTAGTTTCATTGTTCAGAGTAAATGGTCTTCTTAATGATGTGGATAAGTTTTTTATTTATAGATTTGACAAGACCATTTCCCTCTGGGTAGTAGTTAGCTGAGTGTTTAAGCACGATACCATATTGTAATGAAAAATCATAAAGCTTTAAAGACGAAAAGTAAGTTGTGTTGTAAAATGAAATTGATATTGGAACACCAGATCGTGAGATGATGTTCTGTTGAAGGAAGCTGATGACTTCCTAGTAGTTCACTTGCTCAAGTGCAACTACTTATGTCCACCGCATGAGGTAATCTGCAGCTTTTAGGATGTAGTGGTGCTGCTTCGACAAGTTTGGGAAGATTTCCCCAATGATGTTTAAGCCCCACTGTTTAAATGATTCATTAACTGCAACATGATCCAGGGGGTTGCTGACCTTCATGTGTTGTCGACACATCTCTGACATAGCATGCACTTGCATGCATAAGCATGTGCATCCTTGAATAATGTGGGGCAATAGAAACTGTCTCGCATGACTTTGTGTGAAGTGGTGTTTCTCACGAAGTGACCCCCATCCGGTCTGTCATGCAGAACCTGAAATACCTTCTTTGAATCATGTGCTTCCACACACCTGACAAAAATTATGTTTCTATGCTTTCTGTAAAACACTCAGTGCACTAACTGATAAAGTAATGCTTTGAGGCAGAGTGCCCTCTTTGGTCACATGGATAAGTGAGAGGGCATGTTACCATGCTTAAGGTATTGGTTCACATCTTCATAACAAGAGTTTCCATGTGAGGTGGGTGGTGCTCAGTCTACATCATAAATCTCGATTTCTTTTTCCCAGCCAATGATCTCTTGTTCTTCCTCCTGTGCATGAACTACTTTGGTTGCAAGTCTATGGAGACCATGACCCTTGATAGTGTGAAATGGCTTGATGGCAAGATCATACTCTTGTAAGCCTGTCATCTAGTTCACACGTCTTTAACCCATTTCTTGTTGAACAAGTAGTGATTAGACTGTTGGGTGTGGTATAAAGACTATGCAATGATTCTTCAGCAAGTAGGGTCTGAAGTGTTTCACTACCTTGTATACAACATATGCTTGTTTATCGATGGTGGGCTAGTTGATTTTGGGTTCCTGCATTCTTGCACTCATGAAGGAGATGGGACGTTCATCATTCAGCTCATCCTTCTAAGTGAGTACTACAACAAGAAAAGTGTTGGAGGCGAAGGTGTATAGCAATAAATCCTTGTTAAAGTTTAGGCTTTAAAGTGCATGTGCATCTCATATAGCTTGCTTGATATGAGTGAATGAATTCTTGTCCTTCTTAGCCTAGCTATAGACTACATCCTTCTTAATCATGCCTTCCATAGGTTTCACCATCTTCACATAATCTGAGATGAACTTTCGAAGGAAGTTGATCTTTTCCAAGAAGTACTGCATGGCTTTCTTGTTGGTTGGGTGAGGAATTTGTATGATCGTCCGAACTCGGCCTAGATCAACCTTGATCCAAATTTTGGAAATGATGTGACCAAGGAGGTTCCCCTCAGACACTGCAAATCCACTCTTCTTGAGATTCAAGGATATCCTGTATTTTCGGCATCGCTAGAATATATTCTTCAAATGGTCTATTTGGTCTGACCGTTTTCTAGAAAAGACTGCCATGTCATTAAGGTAAACCATACACGCTTTCCGATAAGGCCACAAAAGATGATGTCCATGGCACGTTGAAAGGTTACGCCTGTGTTCAGAAGGCCAAATGGAAATATTTGATAGGTGAACATACCCCACTTCGTACGGAAGGTAGTGTTCAATCTATCAGGTTCCTCTACTGGAACCTGGTTGTATCCCTAAAAACCATCCAGCAAAGAAGACATTTCTACTCGAGATACTATTTGTAAAATATGTTCCATCAATGGTAGGCAGTTGTTGTCCTTGTCCGAGGCACAGTTCAAATTTTTAAAATCAACAATAAGTAGATCTCCCTAGACCTCTTACATACAATAACTAAGTTAGAAACCCACGTAGAATGACAAACTTTGTAAATGATACTTGAAGGCCAAATCATGAGCTGATGTTTTATTAAAGGAACCTGATGACTTCCTATTAGTTCACTTGCTTAAGCGGAACTGCTTATGTCCACCACGTGAAGTAATTTGTAGCTCTTTGGATGTAGTGGTGCTGCTTCGACGAGTGTGGGAAGATTTCCCCAATGATGTCTAAGCCCCACTGTTTAAATGGTTCACTAACTGCAATATGATACAAGGGTTGTTGACCTTCATGTTTTTTCAAAGCATCACTGACAGATAGTGCACTTGCATGCATAAGAATATGCATCCTTTAATAATGTGGGGCAATATAAACCATCTCGCATAAATTTGTGTGAATTGGTGTTTCCTGCGAAGTGACCCCTAGCTGGTCTGTCATGTAGAACCTGAAATACCTTCTTTGATTCATGTGCTTCTAGGAACCTAAGAAAAATTATGTCTCTATGCTTTCTATAAAGCACTCTGTGCATTAACTGATAAGGTAATGCTTTGAGGTAGAGTGCCCTCTTCTATCACATGGATAACTGAGAGGGCATGGTACCATGCTTAAGGTACTGGTTCACATCTTCATACCGAGAGTTTCCATTTGAAGTGGGTGGTGCTCGCTCTACATCATACATCTCGATTTGTTTCTCCCAGCCAATGATCTCTTGTTATTCCTCCTATGCATGGACTACTTTGGTTGCAAGTCTGTAGAGACCATGACCCTTGACAGTGTGAACTGGCTTGATGTTAAGATCATACTCTTGTAAGCCTGCCATCCAGTTCACACATCTTTAACCCATTTCTTGTTGAACAAGCAGTGATTGGACTGTTGCGTGTGGCACAAAGACTATGTAATGGTTCTTTAGGAGGTAGGGTCTAAAGTATTTCACTTTCTTGTATACAATGTATGCTTGTTTATCGATGGCAAGCTAGTTGATTTTGGGTCCATACATTCTTGCACTCATGAAGGAGATGGGACATTCATCATTCAACTCATCCTTCTAAGTGAGTACTATAGCAAGAAAAGTGTCGGAGAAGGTGTATAACAAGACATCATTTTTAAAGTCTAGGCTTTAAAGTGCAGGTGCATCTGTTATAGCCTACTCGATACGAGTGAATGAATTATTTTCATTCTTAGCCTAGCTATAGACTACATCATTCTTAATCATGTCTTGCATAGGTTTCACCATTTGTGCATAATATGAGATGAACTTCTGGAGGAAGCTGATCTTTTCTAAGAAGGACTGCATGGCTTTCTTGTTGGTTGGGTGAGGAATCTATATGATTGTCCGAACTTGGCCTAGATCAACCTCCATCCAAATTCTGGTAATGAAAAATCATAAATCTTTAAAGACGAAAAATAAGTTGAATTGTAAAAAAAAAATTAATACTGGAACACCAAATCGTGAGATGATGTTCTGTTGAAGGAAGCTGATGACTTCCTAGTAGCTCACTTTCTTAAGCGGAACTGCTTGTGTCCACCATGTGAAGTAATCTGTAGCTTTTAATATGTATTGGTACTTCTTCGAAGAGTGTGGGAATATTTCCCCAATGATGTCTAAGGCCCACTGTTTAAATGGTTCACTAACTGCAACATGATGTAGGGGGTTGTTGACATTCGTGTTCTGTTGATGCATCACTGACAGACCGTGCACTTACATGCATAAGCATGTGCATCCTTTAATAATATGGGGCAATAGAAACCGTCTCGCATAAATTTTTGTGAGTTGATGTTTCCTATGAAGTGACCCCCAGTTGGTCTATCATGTAGAACCTGAAATACCTTCTTTGATTCATGTGCTTCCAGGCACCTGAGAAAAATTATGTTTCTATGCTTTCTATAAAGCACTTTGTGCACTAATTGATAAGGTAATGCTTTGAGGTAGAGTGCCCTCTTCTGTCACATGGATAACTAAGAGGGCATGGTACCATGCTTAAGGTATTGGTCCACATCTTCATACCAAGAGTTTCCATTTGAAGTGGGTGGTGCTCGCTCTACATCATACACCTCGATTTGTTTCTCCCAGCCAATGATCTCTTGTTCTTCCTCCTCTGCATGGACCACTTTGGTTGCAAGTCTATAGAGACCATGACCCTTGACAGTGTGAACTGGCTTGATGTCAAGATCATACTCTTGCAAGCTTGCCATCCAGTTCACATGTCTTTAACCCATTTCTTGTTGAACAAGCAGTGATTAGACTATTGTGTGTGGCACAAAGACTATGCAACGGTTCTTTAGGAGGTAGGGTCTGAAGTATTTCACTTTCTTGCATACAACGTATGCTTGTTTATTGACGGTGAGCTAGTTGATTTTGGGTCCCTACATTCTTGCACTCATGAAGGAGATGGGACGTTCATCGTTCAACTCATCCTTCTAAGTGAGTACTACAACAAGAAAAGTGTTGGAGAAGGTGTATAGCAAGACATCCTTTTTAAAGTCTAGGCTTTAAAGTGCAGGTGCATCTGTTATAGCCTATTGGATATGAGTGAATGAATTATTTTCATTCTTAGCCTAGCTATAGACTACATCATTCTTAATCATGTCTTGCCTAGGTTTCACCATTTGTGCATAATCTGATATGAACTTCCGGAGTAAGCTGATCTTTTCTAAGAAGGACTGCATGGCTTTCTTGTTGGTTGGGTGAGGAATCTGTATGATTGTCCGAACGTGGCCTAGATCAACCTTCATCCAACTTCTGGTAATGAAAAATCATAAATATTTAAAGACGAAAAGTAAGTTGCATTGTAAAAAAAAGTGATACTGGAACACCAAATTGTGAGATGATGTTCTGTTGAAGGAAGCTGATGACTTCCTAGTAGTTCACTTGCTTAAGTGGAACTGCTTATGTCCACCACGTGAAGTAATATGTAGCTTTTAAGATGTATTGGTACTTCTTCGATGAGTGTGGGAAGATTTCCCCAATGATGTCTAAGCCCCACTGTTTAAATGGTTCACTAACTGCAACATGATGTAGGGGGTTCCTGACCTTCGTGTTCTGTTGATGCATCATTGGCAGACAGTGCACTTGCATGCATAATCATGTGCATCCTTGAATAATGTGGGGCAATAGAAACCATCTCACATGAATTTGTGTGAAGTGGTGTTTCCCACAAAGTGACCTCCAGCTGGTCTATCATCTAGAACCTGAAATACCTTCTTTTATTCATGTGCTTCTAGGCACCTGAGAAAAGTTATGTTTCTATGCTTTCTGTAAAACACTCAGTGCACTAACTGATAAGGTAATGCTTTGAGGCAGAGTGCCCTCTTTTGTCACATGGATAAGTGAGAGGGCATGGTACCATGCTCAAGGTATTGGTTCACATCTTCATACCAAGAGTTTCCATGTGAAGTGGGTGGTGCTCACTCTACATCATACATCTCGATTTGTTTCTCCCAACCAATGATCTCTTATTCTTCCTACTGTGCATGGACTACTTTGGTTGCAAGTCTATAGAGACCATCACCCTTGACAGTGTGAACTGGCTTGATGTCAAGACCATACTCTTGCAATCATGTCATCCAGTTCACACATTTTTAACCTATTCCTTATAGAACAAGTAGTGATTAGACTGTTGGGTATGGCACAAAGACTATGCAATGGTTCTTCAATAGGTAGGGTCTGAAGTGTTTCACTACCTTGTATACAACGTATGCTTGTTTATCGATGATGGGATAGTTGATTTTGGGTCCCTGCATTATTGCACTCATTAAGGAGATGGGGCGTTCATTGTTCAGCTCATCCTTCTAAGTGAGTACTACAACAGGAAAAGTGTCAGATGTTAAGAAATTTATAGCATAACATAAATAATTACTGAGAATTACTGAGAGAAATGAATATAAAAATAGCTAGTGTTACACTGAAATTTGTCACCATGACTATCTGCAGTTAATATGGCTCCATCAATAGTCATATTATCCTCCTTGTCAAGCCTTATACCTCTGCTCTCCATGTCAAACTTCAAAAAAGAGAGAAAGTCATTAAAAATCATGTTATCTCTGGGTACGCAGGTTCTCTCTACCTTGCCTGCGTGTACGCATCCCAAGCTCATTGTACTTGCGTACTTGTACGCTCTGTAAGTCAAGGGATGGGTGCGTACTCCTGTAAAGGTCAAAAGGTGTGAGTTTCATCTTAAAAAGGTTACTTGTGGTCACTTCTAGAGCTTTCTAGAAGAGTGTTTGACGTGTATTGAGCGCCTCCAGATGGTTCATGCATCCCTATGATAG